>KZ112571.1:0-111313 GCA_002120305.1 Hypoxylon sp. CO27-5 | reverse complement strand
CCCCCCCCCCCCCGCCCCTCCGGCACTGCGCTTTAATTAGCAAAATGAGCAAGACTAGCAAATACTCCCAAGGAATACACGATACACCTAATTCCAGTGCGATTTCTATACAATGAGAAGGTATCTTTATATGTGGCGTTTATCCCTGTTATAAGGTACTTAAATTCATTAAGGAATGCTATCTTTTCGAAGGTATTCGCTAGTCATGCCAGTTTCGCTAATTAAAGCGCAGTGCCGGAGGTACATAAAGCAACGATTCTTTATTTTCGCTGTCTCAGACCCTATCACCTCAGCAGGCCAGTATTCTGGAATACCCGACAGTTTATTATTTCATGGCCCATTATAGATGGTGTCGAATTTTGAGACGGCCATGAAGGAGGCAAGATACACTACCTAGCATAAGTTTCATACAGTAGGTAGGTGCAGATGTGTATGTTTTATGACAACTCCTTCATACCTTCATAACATTTGGTACGTTCACATCCCCTAACCAAGGTTAAGCAAGAAACATTCTAGTGGTATTTGCAGATTAAGTCTGAGATTCAGTGTGTTATTGTCAAGATATTACTGGTGTGACTTAATTCTTTATTCATAGAAATAAGAGACTGACTGACAGTGTATAGTAGTTGAAATCCCGTTTCCCATGTAGAAGATTGCGGGGGGGAAATCACCTTCTAAAACTCGATCGAATTCGTCGAACGATGCTGTCAACAAACACCTCGAAGTAGGAAATTAGGACCCTGTCTGATGAACTACCATGTCCCACGGCTGTATTCTTATCTGAATAAATTAGATTAGAAATAGCAGCATGAGCTCTATCCAGATTCTTCAAGAGTAGGCATAATTCCAAACGATGTGGCCAACTCTTGTATCAAGTCCTTACACGCACCATGTCCGTTCTCCTCAGCAAGCTTCATTGCTTTGCGGCACTGTTCGATAGGGAAGCCGACAATGCTCACGTTCCAGAGAAACTTGATCATATCTAGTCGGCCGTACTCAGCGGCACCCTCAAGTGGCCATCGTCCGTCGAACATAGATGGAGGAGTGTCTAGCGAAGCGCCCTGCTCTAGCAGGAGCACTGCAATATTAAAATTCCCGCCCATAGCTGCCCATTGAAGCGCTGTCCCACTACTAAACATTGCGGGCTTGCCATTGATATCTGCACCGTAACGAAGCAGTAATTCAACAATGTCGAGCCTGCCTTTTTCGGCGGCAGCTTGTAAAGGAGTTTGTTGAATCCCATAAGTTGCATCCTTGTTGACGTCTGCGCCGCGGTCTATCAAAAACTTGACGAGGTCAATGTTTCCGGTTTCAATCGCTATTAGAAGCGGTGTCATATTACTTGGTTGCAGGTGTCTCTTATAGACAGCCGAAACCCCATTAATATCGCATCCTGCATCAAGAAGCCTTGTAGTCAGTGGAAAGCCGCGGCGACGGCTAGCCGCTTCTTTTTCTATTGCTTTTGCGATAGGAGCGTGGCGGACTGTTATAGACTTGAAATCGATCGCTCTACAGTTGAGGAGCATCTCCAAAGCATCGAGGCGGCCTTGCATAATTACCCTCTTGACAGCATCTGTTCCCAGCTTATGGGCGCAGGTTTTTGTTCGTGGGATATGCTTCAAAAGCACTTGTAACATATCCAATTGCCGCTTCGCTACGCTTTTGAGCACTCTATTATCCATCGCATCCGCTCCTGCATCCAGGCATCGCTGGAACATTATATTGTCGGCCCTCTTACTTGCAATCCGTAGGCCTCGAGTCAAAACATCTCTTTTCAGTCGGCCAGACTCATAACAGAGATTGAACGCCTCTGTGCTTCGTGAGTCTGGGCCTCTGGGAAAGAAGGAGTAAGGATTACTGAAATTCAAGATGGGAAAGTTTGCCATCAATGCAGAGATGATTGCTTTATTTCTGCATTTACATAGTTCAGCCCAAAAGCAATCGATATCGCCCGACATGAAATTTTCCTGAGCTCCAGCATGAAGCAGAATTCGTAGGATATCTTCTCGTTGTGATCTAATCGCACCGGTAAACGCGCCTAGTGGTACCCGTCCTGAAATACGAGGACTGTACGATAACAACTTTTTAACGCATTCGGCGTCTCCTACGCTAGCTGCAGCGAAAATTGCGGTCCGAAGCCGGCTTCCCCGATCGTAATATTCCGTATTGTCAAGGTTCTCAAATGCACCCCGTTCCCGAAGTATCTCCACGAGCGCGCTGTCTCCTGCTTCGATTGCCTCAGCTAGCGGTGTTGTTACATGGTCTCCATCAAGGATACTGAGACATCTAGCAGGATCTTGGCGAATATTGGGGTTTTGAGCAAGTACGAACTCAATCAGTTTGCGGTTGCCACCTCTTATTGCCGCGCTAAGAATTTGAGTTGGTGATTCTGCGTAGCTGAAAAAAGACTGGACCAATTGGAGATGACCTCTTTTGGCACCATTAACGATAGCCCAGTTCACATCTTTTGAGAAGCGGCTCAGACATTGCTTGCAACCGACCTTTTCACAGTCTGACAAGATCTTCTCGAGGGCCCCTTTCGCGTCTTCGTCAGAAAGTTCATCCACTGTAGCTCCTAGAATATCCCAGTCAAAATACTTCACATGTTGAGACGGCGCCAAGTTGGGTATGAGCTTCTTCGCCAGTTCCATTCTAGCGAACCTTTTAAACGCGACCCGGATGAATGAGGCACGTACTTCCGCTCCTGCTTCGATCAAAGCATCCACAACCTCGAGGTATTTCGAAGAGAACGGGCTATGATTACGTTCTCTCCAATCATCGGGGCAACACCCATTTATTAAACACCCCAAAGCCGACCTAAAATCTACCTGGAAGGCTAGGGAATATTGCTTGAAGAACGCCTTGTTGACATCTGGTCTGAATTTAAGTAGCTCTTGGACTACTCCCAAATGTTGTAGTTCAGCAGCTCTCTGTAGAGGTGTGTATTTTTCGTCGGCGGCAAAACAGAGTGTATTATTGGCATCTACTAAGCCCGATCTGAGCAAGAACTTGACTACTTGGTCGTCGCCTGATTCTATTGCCGCCCGAAAGAGGTTTTCCGCAAGGCTCTTGGCAACGTGGCCTGGGCAATCTCGAAACAAGCGCGATAACAGTGAAGTGAGGTTGCTATTTTGGCTGAAGAATCTAAGTATGGTCTCGATAGGTATATCGCCCAGGCCAATGAATCCGTTTACTGTGGAGAAGAGGAGAAGTCGATATAATTCAGCATCCGTTATTTCTTGCCGAGATTGAGTCATACTGCTCTTCCCATATTTCTGTTGGGCCTTAGGGACAATGGAATTCAATGTTTGCAACGTAAGCGCTGCATCGTGGAAGTTTTCTTGAAAAGATCCTCTATTGGCATTGGTCATGGCGGCAGCAGCGTCGGCGATAAACATTGTGGTTAGCTTTGGGGCACCAAACAAGAATTGGGAATCCTGCACTGGAGAAGGGCGAATGGCTAGACTGAGACGTCTCAACTCTAACTCGCGTTCAAAACGTTCAAATGGGAGGTCTTTTAGGTACATTGTCCCAGAGAAAAACTGATTCAGGTCAGCTGGCGGCGAACGGTTCACCAAATCCAGGCTTGGAGACGTGATGTTCGCACAATGGTCATGCTGATTGGAAATTTGTGGAACTTGGGCTTCAGGGCAAGCAAATGAAAGGCCCGTAGACTGTATAACATTCTCGTTCTCATCGGCGGCCAACCAATGTTCGAATGTCAGGCCTGGGACATGAAACGAAGAGAACTGCGGGGGCGTGTTGGTAACTCTCAGTAGATCAATATTCCCATAGGAGTGGTAGTCTGCGCTGCCATTGTGTACCTGACCGACGTGTTTGTCTCTGGTCTCGACTGGCTGCCCATGAGTGTCGAGATCAGGTACTGCGCTAGAGCTCATTTGTTGTTGGAGAGAGATGGCGCTTGTGTCAGGCAGCGCAGTGTATCGAGACCAATTACCATCTTGGTCCTCTGTCTCGATAAAGACGTTGTTAGCACCTGATTGATTCGTTACATCATCCGGGTCCGTTTCCACCCGACGGCGTTTCTTGGAGTGGCATTCGGCTTTACAGTAACGCCTTGCTCGATTAACTCTATCCATTGAAATGGGGTGGCCCGAAATGGCCACTCTAGACTGGACACCTTGTGCTGTTAGGCTGTCAATTTTCTTGAGTATGCCTTCCCATTCATGCCTTTTCAGGTTCTTGCGAGCGTTCCAGACTTTGAGCTGGGCCTCGAACTGCGAGACGCTGCACGAAAACAGTCAGATATCTCGACGCCCACATGGGGATATGATCTTACGTTGCAGAGAACCCATGATGCTTGTCCATGGTCTGGGCCAACTCATTGAGTGTGAGATCAGAAGTAAGATATAAACTTAAAATTGTATCCTTATGGCAACCCCAACTACTCTGGGGGATCTTGGGTGTCCGGGTAGTCATGTTTGCTGTTAGAGCGGGGGTTGCGAATACGACAGCTTATTGCACGCGAGGGGTAAGATGTGATATGGTTGAGGAGAAAGAGGAGACCAGATTCCAGATTCCATGATACCGCATGTTTATATCTCTTCGAAGTATCTAGCGATTGTCTATTGATAACTTATTTTGCCAAAACCGGTCGCGAGCCCCACAGACCCAGGAACGCCGAGGAAACTCTGCGTCAATAGTAGCGGCTAGATATTGACGTAGCCAGCAAAAGCAACTCCGCCAATTGCTCCCAAACTACTGCTGTAGAGAGAGCAGCACAATGCCGTAACAGCTCAGCCTGATCAAACCTCAGGTTTCCTCGTCCAGGTTTTGTTGTCCAGGTTTTGTCATTCGACCCAGGTTTTGTCACCGAAACTAATCGTAGCTATTCCTCTTCAATCAAGTGGCCACGCATTATGCGCCTTCATCCAATCAAGTGATATCATATCTTGCGTGCTAGCGGCAGGCTTTGAAATGCACAATCCTTCTCAGGATGATGCAGAGCCTAGAGCTCTATAGAGAAAGAGAAAGCGAGGCGGAACCTCGCTTTAAGAGCTATCGAGTATATCTTGAGCCTAGGAAAAAAGAAAAAAGAAAGTCGCGTAATCAACGTCGTCTATGCGGAAATACTTTGGTAGAACGCTTTTGTATCAACTGGGTATCTCATCGTAACAATACTTGGTGCAGAAACCGCTCCAGCAAGTACCTAAGCATCTCCCGAACATGCGGATCAGAACGCCACCACCCTCCTAGATACAGGCGACCCTAACCCCGCGCAGTGACCCCCATTCATAGGGTATAACGGATCACATAAACGCTATAAGAAGTACATAATCTCACTAACCACTACTAAAAACAGCCCTAGCAAATCGGGCGACTTTCCAATCCTTCCAATATTTTCATCTTGAGCGTCTACAACCTGACCCGATGATGCCACGACTGTTTCACCGGACGGATACTTGATGTTGTATACCGGGGCGGAGGTCAAGGTGGCTGGGTCGCCAAGCGCGCTTGGGCAGCTCGCCTGATTGGCAGCCGGCCAATCCAAAGTGCATACCTCATCGTGGCCCCAAGAGCAAATCGAGTCTAGAATGTTATAAAGAACGTAATTCTTCGCGACCCAGCTATCCGGCTGAGCGAGGCAGCTGGCCAGGAAGTTCATGCTGTTGGCCGCACTAAGAGGCAATTTGTTTCCGTCGGTGTGGAGCAGATCCGCACAGGCCGAAGCGTCCACGTTGACGTAGTTCATGGCGATGGCACCGCCGGCCGTCGGCTTCTTCGTGGCTGAGAACCCCGTGTAGAGATAGTTCCATGCGTCGAAGCTCACGTCGTGCGCGCCTTGCGACTGGTCCACGCGCAGCAGATATACCGACCGGCCTTCATAACTCAGCGATACGCAAATATTGTTGCAGTCGACGGAGCCGGGCCAGTAAGCGATGCGGTTGGTGTTCACCTTACACCCGAGGACCCCGATCGAAGAGGAGTAACTATCGTGCGGTGTAGCCCACACGGCGCCGCTGCTACCATCTTCGGCAGCAGCAACGCGCGACACAGCCCCAAGCAACGGCAAAAGAGTGGAAACGCCGCGCATAATTCTTGTACTTAATGAGCGACTAAAGACGAAATTGCGTATTCATAAAAAAGAGCGACAAGGATATGATGAATGAGCGACTGCACGCCTCTGCGGCGGCGGTAGCTAGCTCTGACAAGCCGACATCAAACCACCAGCGAGACAATTGAGCAATTGATGAAAAAGATCGTGAAGCGCAAAAGTGCCAACAATGTGATGCGCCTCGTAAGATTTTCATTAAATGAGATGCCGCATCCGGTTAGTTTCCGGTGTCGCACTTTGCGCTAGAGCCTATTTTATGGGCCCAGCCCCCCTTTTCAAAAGGGTGGGTTTCATTGGTTAAAAATTTTAGGGGTCTTATCTCTCGTCATTCGGTACCGAAAACCACATTTCTCAGCTTGATGGTTCAAATCTGACGTGATGGTCAGAATTTCATCAATTGCCGATGTACGAATTCACGAATCAATACTCGTGTTGAGCATTAGACACTATAGTGAACTTCTATACCATAAATTTCAGTCTATCATCTGTTTTTACTAAAGCAACATTACGAGGGATCGTCGTGAAATAGCTCAACAGATGTCAGATATATTGATTACTTCGCAGAAGCACAATTCGTTATCATTCTACCTTCTATCTACTACCCCCTCATGTGATATGTCATATACGACACAAGCCAAACTGACCAAACTCATTACCGAGCTAAGACGCAGTGACGGGCTACATCTGGAGTAATAGGTGTCAGGATGATTTACAGAGAATACGGGTCGAGCTTGATTTGCCAGTCGAGAGAATATAGATCATGCAAGTAAAACGGAGTTAGTAGAATCGGATCGACTCTCGAAGCGTGCATAGCAAGTGGTACGTTAGCACGAAACGCTGGGGCGGACTCAATAGTGCTGGCAAGGCGACACTGAGCACGGGAAAACCTGCAAACACAAGGTAAGAAAGAAGCACCAATTGCCTTCCACACAAGCCGTATGAAGGTGGTTGAATTGCCAATAGAAAATGTCTAAATGTCTTCAGAAGTTCGTCAGTCTTTCCAATCTTTCTCTCTAAGTTTATGTTTGCTAGAAGTTAGCCAATGCCCAACATGACGTCATGATATCCAAAAAGTCGTCAAACATGTATCCGCCCGAAAAAAACGCCCATCCCAAAAATCTACCAAAAAAATACAAAGATCCAAGTAGGTAGGTATGTAGGTATGTAGGTGGTCATAAATCCATTCGTCAAATCATATAATCGCGGCAGCATCAGCCTTGTCGCCGTGGAGGACGGGGTTGATGCGCTCGTCGAAGTGCATCTTGAAGTCGTCGCCGAGCTGCTTGCGCAGCGCCGTCTGCACGGCCTCGAGGACGTTGGGGAAGACGCCGAAGTTGGCCGGGTTGTTCTCGTCGTTGTCGCCGCCCTGGAAGACGCCCGTGCGCACCAGACACGTGTTCCAGCCGTACATGTTGCCGCCGATGATGTCGGAGGCCGGGTTGTCGCCGATCATGTAGATGTTCTCGGGCAGCTTCTCCTCGCCGTGGAGCGTCTCCATCCACGACGTGAGCACCTCGTCGGCGTACTTGTACGTCGCTGTCTCGGGCTTGCCGTACACGACACGCTCGAGGTCGGTGCCTGTCAGGGCCTTGTACATGGCCTCAAGGCCGATGCGGAATGCGCCTTGGGACATGCGGGGCTGCCAGTGTTCTGTCGGGCACAGCAAGTCGCCTTGTGAGAAGTAGATGGGGATACGCTGGGAGACGGGGTCCTTGGCTAATGTGCCTAGGCGGCCGTTCTCGGAGCGTAGCAGGTCCATGATGATCTGCATGTCCGTTGCGTAGTCTCGGGAGTCGGAGAAGACCATGATGGCCTCAATGTTGACCTTGGTGAAGTCCCGTGGCCGGGATGAGGCTCGCTCCTCCTCTGTGAACACCCGGTAAGGTGCGATAGTAGGGTCCCAAGCAACAATGTCGTTGGGGACGACGATATCCTTGAAGCCGTATTGTTCAGCGACTTCACGGCACTTGTAGCCCTCACCACCGACGACTAAGACAGTGTTGTAGTACTCGGCAAGAGCGCTCATGGGCGTGTGTGATTGGATGAATTGATCTGTGCTGACAGGGTTCTGTAGAATTCTGGAAAGCTGCTCGCAGCGATCCTTCTCAGGCTTTCCCGATCCGTTGGTCAGGAAGATGTGAGGAATCTTGATACCAAGCTCGTTGTCTCCGTTTAGGATCTCGAGAGCGCGCTTGCCCTCGGGGATGAGTCGGTCACCGTGGACGAGCACACCGTCGATGTCGAAAGCGAACGCCATGTTCTTGGCCTTGTTCACCTTGTCGACCTCGACACTTTGGACTTGTGAGGCCAAGATGGCACGCGAGGGCTGAATGGGCGGCATGCCCGGGCGGGTCGGCCGACCGAGAGATTCATCGGGATAGTGGACAGACGATAGTCGGGACTGTCTCTTGGATCTGGGAATCGGAAGAGCTGCTCCAAAGGAGTTGCGAGAACCTCTTCTCTCCTTCATGGACGGAGAGGCACTCAGGTTGTGCATGTATTTGGATGCCTCGGAGATGGATGATCGTGAGGCAGGAACCTCGATGGGTCCCTCACCATCATCTCCGGGGATTGGTAGTGAATTAGAGGCCTCTGCTCCATTTTCCTTGTTGTCCTTTGAGCCAAGGTTCATAGAAGCCGTCTTCTTCACCTGCTTCTCGGCGGCCTTAACAAGGTCGTAATCTTCAAATGTTGGCATCTTGAAAATGATTTAGGGGTATTCTGCTTCAAAAATGATAGTATTCAGATAGAAAGGATTTAAAAGAGGAAAATCAGGTATCATGGAGAACATGGAGAACAGGAGAAGTTTATTATCTATGACGGGGAGGTCCCGTTATATCTAGTCATGGAACTCGCGCGAAGTTTCCTGTCCACCGTACACCACACCGTAAGCTTGGACCCTCGATGACGACGAAAAACTCTGGCTCGCCTGCATCTAGGATGTAACTATGCCTCTCGCGTTCGGCTGAGTAGTACATAACCGACGACAAGGACCAAAGGATGAAGTCTCACTATCTACATAGTACAGTATCCGCCGCCACGAATGGAGTCTGGTACTGAACGGTCCCTTGCATGGTGTGCAGCTCAATGAAACGGTTGCTTGGACTAGTTAAGACGTTCCCGACCTATAACCGGCCGTTTTCAGCCGTATCTTGAGCGTTTGGTGGTTATCAAATTTATCAAGTTATCAAGCCCGGACATTATTAATGCAAGTCCAGCAAACAACTTTTGCCAACCGAGCCAACAAGAACACTTGTCAGCCCGAAAAGGAGCCGCAGAATCGCCCGACAGGTCCACCGGATCCACGTACCGTACCCGCTGTCATACTTCAGGTTGACATCATTCCGGGTCCGCCGCGCTCCGCTTTGGTTCCGCTAAAGATCCGCTGCTTGACTCGGGATGTGGATACACTCAGCTGCAGGGTTTTTCTAGCGCCATAGTTGCGTCGCCTCGTCTTTGCCATTCTTGGATATGTCACCTACAGATCTATGAACTAGTTTTGGTACAGTTTTGGTACAGCCAGTAACCTGTGGGCGAATTGATCAATTTGATAGGTGACGCCACAAACGCCGACTAATTTCTTCCAGCTTCCCTCCATTTTGCTCCCCCGTTTTCAAGGTTATTCCCATAGGGCCAGGACCCTGACCGCTCCTAGCGGTTGGGATCTTCCCTACTATCGAAACTCACCGATAATGCCGGACCCGTAAAAAGATGCAAGAGATGTTGCAAATGGTTGGAAGAGGCAGTAGTAGACGAGCAGACTGCATTGCAGCAAACCCAGTCTTTTATTCTCTTTATCGTATGTATTTTATCTTTTATTATCGTGGGTATCCACTTCACATGTCATGATGGGTATCCCCAACGCCAGAGTATGGCAAAGTAAAGGTAACTAGAGGCTGCTAAAGGAGGGTACTCGCTGACAAGTTGACAACTGTCGCTGCAAACGACTGGAGCCGCGATAGCTGATCAGGCTGAAAACTGAAACGTAACGGGGGTCTAAAAGGCTTTCGTCTAAACGGAAAACTTTTTCCACCCTGCTGAGTCAGGAAGAAGCGTGTTGTTGAGGATGATGCGATGATGCAATAATGCAGCATCGTGGTTCTACAGTACCTTATTCTACTTTAAAGGATCCCACAACTTACTAAGTCTATCTAATCCCTGGTCGACCGTTTACGGATCTGAGACATCTAACCGAGACATCAATCTGTCAAAAACATCTGATATACTAGATTTTTCATAATTTCCCCCTTGACACAACCATCAGACGCAGCTCATACCCACACCGCATTGACATACTCACTAGCTAATCCATCTTTCAAAGCCTCCATCAATATGGCGACTCCAATCAACCAGCAGACTTTCACTCTGAACAACGGAGTAAAGATTCCAGCTCTCGGATTTGGCACCTTCGCCAACGAGGGAGCCAAGGGCGAGACATACAAAGCAGTCACTTGTGCGCTGGAGGTTGGCTACCGACACTTGGACTGTGCGTGGTTCTACAAGAACGAGGCCGAAGTCGGCGAAGCTCTCCGCGACTTTCTGAAGAAGAACCCGTCGGTAAAGCGTGAGGACATCTTCATCTGCACAAAGGTGTGGCAGCACCTGCACGAACCCGACGAGGTGAAGTGGTCGCTAGAGAACTCGCTGCAGAACTTCGGCCTTGACTATGTCGACTTGTTCCTAGTTCACTGGCCTATCGCCGCTGAGCGCGACGATAAGTACATGCCCAAGATTGGCCCCGATGGCAAGTACGTTATCAAGAAGGAGCTCACAGAAAACCCGGAGCCGACATGGCGTGCCATGGAGGAGCTGTACGAGGCCAAGAAGACGCGCGCCATCGGCGTCTCCAACTGGACCATCGACGGCCTCAAGAAGCTTCTAAGCTTCGCAAAAGTCAAGCCAGCAGTTAACCAGATCGAGATCCATCCATTCCTGCCGAACCAGGAGCTCGTCGACTTCTGCCAACAAAACGGGATCCTGCCGGAAGCTTATTCGCCGCTGGGATCGCAGGACCAGGTGCCGACGACGGGCGAGAAGGTGCGCACTAACAAGACGCTGAACGAGGTCGCCGAGCGCAGCGGACACACTCTCGCTCAAGTCCTATTGGCTTGGGGCGTGCGCCGTGGCTACGTCGTGCTACCCAAAAGCTCGACGCCTTCGCGCATCGAGAGCAACTTCCAGGTCCCGCATCTATCGGACGCGGACTTCGAGGCCATCAACGAGGTCGCGAAGGGACGACACACCCGCTTCGTCAACATGAAGGATACCTTCGGCTACGACGTCTGGCCCGAGGAGGCGAAGCAGAACGGCGTTTCTGTATGAGGCGTAACTGCCTACCTAGGTATTTACGGTAGACAATCAGTCTACACAAAACAACTCTTCAGCGCGGGAGGTTCTGGTGTCGTGAGGAGACACTGTCCAGTGAGCATGTTATGACATTTTGAGTATGGATGTCAGGATATCCAAAGTACGAGTTGCCTTCAGGGATATGAGACATGAGTTTTTGAGAATTTTGGGGCGTTGGCGACGGAAAAGAAAAAAGAGAGAAGCATGAGAGGGCGGGGTAACTAATACCCCCCAAACGGTCATGACGAAGAGCACGTTAACATTTAGATTTGCATCATCATCATCATCATCATCATCACCATTTAGAAATTTATGAAGACACATCTATGTTTATGTCAAAATCTACATCTAATACATTCCTTCCGCGACTTTTCGGCAATCGTGCAATTCATATGTACGTGAGTCAGTGAAATTTTTTCTAACATCATGCATTCGCGGCACTAAGCTAGAAAAGTCCGATGGTGTTTTGGATGCCTCTTTCTCATTGCTGCTATTGACCACTTTCTCGCGATTATATTGCTTTTTATCTCGATGTCCTCCTCTCACAGACCCGCGTCGTCGCCCTGCACCCTCCGCTGGATTCGGATCGCCATGCAGTCAGTGAGCGCCTTGCCGTCGGTCAGTGAGTTGGTGCCCTTGGGTTGGTTTGTCGACGTCATTTTGAAGGTCGTCAGTCCACCGCGTCGAAGGCGCACGGCTCACGGACTGGGGCCAGAGGCGGACCCTGAGGTCCGCTCGTATGAGATCAATTGCGGGCGTGTTGTACTTCGTGATTATGAAGTGGGGAGATCGCAGCGGAGGGTTGCAGTCCAGCGGGGAGGGGTATCGTGATTGTAATTCCTGCGGGTATTGTTAAAGTTTTCCTGTAAGGTAATCTCTATAACTTCACTTTTTTCTTTCCCACTTTCAAGTCAGGTATTCAATCTATTATCTACCCAGACTTTAAATACCAGACATTTCATGTATGAGTGTTATCAGACTTTGCAGAGCCTCATCCCAAGATAGATGAACCTCGGTACGGCATATAGGCTAAAACCGAGGCTCGCCTTAGAGCTGCTATGCGGCACAGTCATATTTTACTACAACCTTATAATTCCATATGCATCGTGGTCAAAATAAAGTGCTTGAGGCTTAGTATGGACCTTCAAATGTGAAATTACACAAGAAAGGCCGAACATTGCTGCGCAACGACGAAGTACACGGCTTCGTCATACAATAGACAAACCAACCTCCCGATAACCCGGCTCGATCGTCTAAAAATGCTTTAATCAATACACCGGACCCTTAATAAGTGTAACAGCTCCCGCAGCCTCACGAGAACAGGTGACATACTAAACGTGAGAAGGGGGGGATTTGAGGTCTACAGTTTTGTGCATGAGCCCTGCGGACGGATGGAGTGGTTCGGGGATTCACAGCATAAAGTGGGTGTTGAGAAAAAACGGTTGAAAAATCGAAGATTTTGAAAAACACCGTTTTTGACTATCGTCAAGCATGGTGACGCCACTCTTACTATGGGTCTACACTATCTAGCACGTTTTGCTAAGGAACCCACAACTCTCCTTACACAAGATTAAGCTAGGGGCGTCGGTCATCATTTGGAACTAGTGGCGTATTGGAATTATTATTCGTGCATAAGCGGCGATTAATCGTGATTAGGTAAAGGTAGGTACCTAGGGTAGTTGAGAGATCTATTACGATGAAGGCTAAACTCGTTACGAGGGTACTATGCGAGAGAGAAACTGCTCGAAATCGCATCTCGGTCTAGTTAAGTGCTTACGCAGGTTAACGATATAGCGTCTATAATGGAGAAATTATGAGCTTCGTACTTGGCAATACGAAAACGTCATAATCGGACCAAAAGCAAATTACACATTTTCGTCTCTTCTAACATCTCAAAAAGTCTTACGAATCGTTTCGGAATTTTCAATTACGGTAGTGGCAAGGGATCTCGGCTTTACTAAAAATTCAGCAGCCCTATGAGCCAGAAATTGGGACATTTGTATACGCGTCTGGATCTCCACATGTTTACGCATTCCTCGGTAGATTTAACTATGTACCTAACACATATATCTTATTAGAGCCACGTCCAGAGCGTCAGATAAACTACCTATACAAGACTCCGAGGCAACGTTTCATATAGATCAAAGATATTTTATAGTGGCGGGCTTGGTAGGTATACTATACCTACCTACGTAGCGATGAACTTGAAGGCAAATCAACGGTAGCTGACTAACCCATCTGCTTCTAACGATTCTACAACTATAACAAAAGAACCCGCCAAGCGTCATCAACTGGAAAAGGCCTAGCCATTACGAGCAAAACAAGATAGCCAGGATTGTTGTATTTATCGTCCTTGGTTGAGCCGCAAGAGTATCGGAAGAGAGCCGATACGATACGGCCATAGGATGACATCCGCGGCTCTTCGTGTCAAAATAAGCTCAAAAACCCGGGGTTGATAGAAGGCTCAAGCTACGCGAGTAATGAGTCTAGACGCGGGGGGAGCACGGTTGTGGAGAGATGTCCGTGATCACCATTTAACTTCATTGACGTCATCGAGGGCGTCTAGACCTTCAAGTCAGTGCCAATGCTGGCAGTCACCAAATCCATGCTATAATCTTACGCCTCACATATGGATTTGGCTTTCCTTTTCCTGGTTAATATACGGATGCAGAATACACTAGGTTAAGCCCTCAATCCAGCATCTTATTGTCAACCCTCTTCCCTTTACCCTTACCCTTGGCACCGCCCTTAAAATGCTTCTTACTCGACCCGATCTGGACATCCTTCGGATCAACACCCGTCTCTAGAGCGATCATAGTCCTAGCCTTACGCCCACTAAGCTGCTTGGCCTGGGCTTGCGCCTTTCCTTGTTCCGTATACTTGTGACTAAATGGCATCTTCATGTGTCCGGCATTCCCGGAGTTGCGGGCGAAAAACGCCTTGTCGAGCTTCTCAGACTTGGCACCCGTTGGTAGGGCTAGGATCTCTGTGTCGACTGTGGACTCACCGTCACCTATGTCAAGCGCGTTCATGGCCGCGAGGAGGGCCGCCTTGCGCTTTGCGGGCAGGTGTGCTGAGTCGTAGAGTTCGCGGTTGAAATCTGCACCGTCACCCCAGCCCGGCGGAGGCTCGACGTAGAGTAATTTTCCGTTTACATAGTCTTTGAGAATTATTCTCGCAGCTCTTGATTCATCGGGCTGACCTACGCCTTGCGTGGTGAAGCCCCGTGCTTTGGCATACGCCGATAGGAGCTCACTTGCTGTTGGAACTCCAGTGCCACCTTCTTCTAGTGGCCGTGTCTTGATGTGAATACCGTAGACGGCCTCTAGGAACGGCTGAGGGATCCTGTGTGCGACAACCGCAGCGGGACCAGTGTATTCCCGGAGTTGGTCAATTGGTAAGACACCGTTGCAGACGAGGTCGGCTTTCGTTGTTGCGAAGTTGGGGAATACGAGACCGGGACAGTCGCACAGGATGACCTTCTCGCTTAAATGAATTGTCTGAAAGTGTTTCGTCTTACCGGGTGTGGCAGACACAGACACTTTCTTGGCGCCGATAAGAGCATTGATTGTTGAAGACTTCCCGACGTTGGGGTAACCAACTAAACCTATCTGTAACTTTTTGTCCGGATCTGATAATTGTTAGCTTTCAGAACTTGATGCAATAGACGCAAAGCAGCATACCATCAGGATCGTAAGCATGCTTTAGGAATATGTCTTCCAACTCTTCAACCGTTAATATTCTTGTATCGTCGTCGACATCCTGATCTAGAGCAACTCCAGAGTCTTCGTCGTCATCCTCATCGCTTTCCTCTTCTGAAGCGCTGTCTGATTTAGATCTCTGAATAGTCTTCGGATTCGCACTCTCGCCATTTAGGGGCTCCTCCGGCTCATCTTGTAGATCACGTTCGTCGTTTAATTGCTTTGCTAGACTGGCCGAGAAGAATCGGTAGGCTATCCTCTTTTCCTTGAAATATTTCGCCCATGCTTTTCTCTGGTTTGTCGTCATCATATCTGCCTTATTTACGAGTAAAAGATTCTTCTTTGCTGGATCCACGTCCTTCACGTATGATTCGAGATCCTCGGATCGAAACATCAGGGGATTGCGAGCATCCACGATTTGGACGACTAAATCTGATCTCTCGATGACACGCCATAATTGTCTCCACACTTCCAGGTTGCGCTCAAATGGAGTCATGAGAAGATCATTATTCTCTTGTAGCTCTGCCAGACCTCGTCGCCAGTTTAAGAAACTCTCTCGTTCGAGTTGATCGAGCTCTTCGGCGGTAGTCGAAGAATCCCACTGAGGTCTTCTCGGTACTGTTAACCTATCTCGGTGCTTGGCATGCTTTCCCACGACATGGCGCTCCTCTGCCGCCGATAGTAGATACGGATTTCTTTGGTCGGTATGTATGATTTTGACGTTATTCATCTTCTCTGCTGTGAAGTCGGTGCCGGCAAGCTCGGCGGTCGCAAGGAACTCGTCCAGAGCTCCTTGCTCCGTTACGGAGCGCATCTTGACCCATGCTGCTTCTTTTCTATCGTTCGTAATGTACTATAGCGGTACATGTAAGCGACTTAAATAACACGAGAATATGGGGAAAATTACCTCTTCACCGGTTGTGTGGTTGATTCTTGTAACCGCCGAACCCTTTTTGCGATCGGATCCTTTGCCTTTACCAAAGCGATCGTTCATGAGCGTATTGCCCAGCCCGACCGAGTTTTTGGATTTGGCTTGCGGCATGGTGGGCAACCTGGTGTCGAAGCTGAAGATACCGTATCGTAAACTGAATAAGGAATTATTACTTCAGTCTCTCCAGCGAATCGAATCCTCACTGATTTGAGGTTGAGTTGTCGCTAAATATTGATTTTCAGGGTTCATTGTATTATCAAGACCCCGCTGAATAATTGCCCCTCGATTATTTTTCTGCGTCCCTCCAACACGCGATAAGATAAGAATTTCAAATACCCCACCAAATTTTTAGGTAGACCCTTGGGAAATATCAATTGAATCTACGTCTACACACAGCACAACCCGTATCTACATACTCTTTACAGATTTATGTGTCTGGCATAATTCTCATAAACGAACCCAAGATACAGAAGTCAAGATGCCTAAGGGAAAGTGGATGTATGTTAACGATGTCAACAATCATTAGTGATTACCTCGCTAACAACTTGACAGTGACAAGAAGACTGCCCAGCACTTCACGCTGGTCCACCGACCGCAAAATGATCCCCTCATCCACGACGCCGACGCGCCGTCCATGGTGCTGAACCCAACTGCTCTCCCAAATGCCTCCAAAGCGAAGAAATTAGACGACTTGGCATCCGAACTAGGATCCGATGCTGAACATATTCGAGCAAACGAGGGCGAAGCCGCGAACTATGGCGTCTATTTCGATGACACAGAGTACGACTACATGCAACACCTGCGAGACTTGGGCTCGGGGAACAGCGGGGAAGTCGTGTTCATTGAGGCGGATAATGGACCTAGTAATAAGAATAAGAGCAAGGGAAAGCAGAAGCAGAGCCTAGAAGATGCGCTGAAACGGCTAGATGTTGAGGACGAGGAACGCAAAAAAAGAGAATTATTTGAGGACGACTTCCTACCCTCGAAGAACCTACAGCACTTAACCTACCAAGCGCAACAGGACGTCCCAGACGCAATCGGTGGATTCCAGCCGGACATGGACCCGCGGCTCCGTGAGGTGCTAGAAGCCCTTGAGGATGAGGCGTACGTTGACGACGACGAAGATATCTTCGCAGAGTTAGCAAAGGACGGCCGGGAGCTAGATGATATTGAGTTTGAGGAAGAATTCGATGATGACGGCTGGGAATCAGATGATACAGCCAAGCCAACCAAGGAGTACAAGGGTGGATCCGAAGCGCCCAACCTAGTTCCCGTCGTGAATGAGCAAGATGGCGAAGCAGTCAAGAATGAGGACTGGCTGGAAGACTTCAAGAAGTTCAAGAAGGACCAGAATAAACCCGATAGACCAGTGGCGCCATCACAATCGGACCTTCAATCCTCGCTCATGACCACAACAACTAACGGCGGTCGCCGGAAGAAGCGTAAGGGTGCGCTGACGAGCCAGTCGGGCTACTCGATGACATCCTCATCACTAGTCCGCACTGAGCAACTCGGTATTCTGGATGCCCGCTTCGATAAGATTGACGAGCAGTATAACGAAGACGACTTCGAAGATGATGGGGACGGCACAGCCTCCATGTCCCAGGTATCAGCCGTATCCAGCGTGACGGGACCCGTCCGGCATGACTTCGATAACATTCTAGATGACTTCTTAGGAGGCTACTCTATGCATGGCAAGAAGCAGATGAAGAAGGGCAAGTGGAAGAGCGGCACAGCACAGCTCGACGAGATCAGGAGGGAATTAGGTCCGGCTAGACTCCCCGGCAAATATGGTCGGTCGCCCGGTTTGGCATCGGCGTCGGCATCGGCGTCTAGGTAGATGGGGCATATGATAGGAATGTGATTTGATACCCATGGAATCCGCAATTAATGTAACCTACCCTCTTAGCGAAAAGAGAAATGTGCATAATTACCTGTAACGTCGTTAATCTTGCACCCGTCATTAAATAATAGTGAACACGTGTGAGCGAGGGAAGTATCAATTCGCATTTATTGCTACACTGTATCACTAGCAAGGAACGATACTCGCTCCGGCGCGGCAACCAAGCTGCTCTTACATAGACCAACGCGACAGGAATGGGCCATCTACTCTGCAAAAATATCGACAGTTGTCCTTCGAAGGGTACCTTCCTAGCCCATGATATAGATGGGCTTCTCATGAGGCAATTCCGTGAGACAGGTCGCCCGCGGCTCGCGAATGGAAGCATTTCTCATAACATGAGGTCCACTTTCATTCGTCGGGATCGGATAGAAACTGCGAGTGGAATTGACTTTTAAAGTCGCCAAACCATTGCAAGAAATCTTGAATCGATTGGGGGAGCCCTACCGCCTGCCACTCTGATGCGTCGTCTTCCTAGCGATGACCGTTCATAGCAGGCGGTCGCTCGGGGCCAAAGGCGCCAGGTACTTGCGGCATGATTTCTTCCTCTGTGTCGTCGTCGAATTCCCCTTCCTCACTTACTTCCTCGTCGCCTTCGTCGTCGTATTCGTATTCGCTCTCTTCATCGCCTTCTTCAAGCTCGCCTTCATCACCCTCCGCGCCTTCGGCGTAGCAGCTTTCTACTGTTCCTTGCATACCCTGGGGTATGCCACGACCTTGTTGCTGCATCTGGTTGATGATACTCGTAAGCTTGTCGTTTTTCTTCTTGATATCCTCGAGGTCCTTAATATGTCTATTTCGTTCCTCTGCCATCTTAAAGATGTTTTGATTCAGCGCGCCCTCCTTGCGCTTGTAGGCCTCGTTTTCCTTCTCGAGTTTTTTTGTCTTCTTGGACATATCTTCCATCTCCTTGCGAAAAGTCAAAAACAGATCGTTACTATTATTCAGAGTATCCTCGACCTCCTCATTTGTTAATGCCTTCGCACGGCGAAGTAGTGAGGGGTATAGGGCGCATACCTGCTTAAACTTCTCAACGTACACATTCAACTGATTTCTCAATTCAGTTTCGGTCTTAGAGAATGTAAGTACCTGGCTATTCAGTTGACGTGCGCGGTTGGCCTCAGCCTCCGCCGTCTTCTTCTGTTGCTCATAGCGAGCCATGTTCCACTGAACCTCGATTTCTTTAGTTCGCATCGCAGAGTGAAAGTGTAACTCGCGGAGTTCATATTGGTCAATGAGAGACTTGAATCGTGCCTTAAACCTATAGCATTTGAAGTCAATACGAAACGCATTTTCGCATAAGGAAGAGGGTGTGGCGCACAATTCTTCGGCTTTCATGTACACAACCTGCTTCCGCGGGTTATCCTTCTCCTCTTGATACCCTTCAAGAGTTTCGAGTACTTTCCGAAAGCGTTCATCCGACGATATCTTGAGTCTATCATGAGTATCGTTTAATGCGCGATGTTCGTTCTAGAGAACACCTCCATCAGCTCGGATTCCCTAATCCTTAAATATGAGGCTCAATACCTTCAGCTTATTATTCTCCTTTTGCAGTTCGCGACAGAGCTTCTCCAGCTTCTCTTTTAGACTGATCTGCTTGCTGAGGTCAGATCGACTAGAGTCCTTCTCCTTCTGCAGCTGATCCGCGCGTTTCTTGTTTTTGAGATTCTCGCGCTCGAGACGTTTCATATTGGCGAACAGCTCCGATGATCGCTTGGTGAGGAGTTCTATCTTATCCATGTCGTTCATCTTGTTCATTTGGTGGTTGAGTTCGCGATTTGCCTTGCGTACTTCTCGATCTAATAAGAGGCAAGGCATTAGCAAGGTCCATATATCACGAACAAAACCAGCAAAATTAGGGGGTCCAGCCAGAAGATAATTGCCCAGCACATGTCGTGATTTAATGTCGTGTAGCAGTGTTGTGGGACGAAGTAGGGGCCGCATATCGAAATTCGTAGACTCCATCTTCAAAGCACGTAGTGGCCTAACTATTAGGTCGCTGAGTCGTTGTGTCGATGGATAATAGGTTTCTGCAAGCCTATAACGTCGCAACCAGTTGGCACGATTGTTCCGATTCGCCCTCTACCGGCAGGTATGCGCTATGGTATTTGTGATGTTATACATCATTTCCCAAGTTTGCTGATATTATATCGAATTGGTGAGGAGTTCCGCAACCATCGTGACCTATTTATGCGACATTTCAAGAATAGCCCCTTCCCCATCCATCCCATGATTATTCAAGCAAAGGAAACTAAAAAAGCACCTACCAATTTCCGCCTCCTGCTCTTTTTCAGCGGCCGTATCAACCTCCAACTGGGAGATCCTTGCCGCAACGAGTTTTGAGGCCTCATTTGAGTCGAGAGCTTTCTTTCCTTTTCCTTTCTTTGCTGCAGCATTAGAAGCCATGGCGGGCGTCGGAGCAGGTCGGGGTTCTTGCACAGGAACATGGTGGCCGTTAGGTAAGGAGTCGTCATGAGCGTGAGAATGAGCCGAAGTTCCGTTCGTGTTGGGGACGGATGCGAGCGGAGCAGGCGTTGCGGAGGGGCCACGGTGGTTCGTAGTCGCCATGTTTTCCTAGAAATATATAATAACTGGGCTAACAAGGTATCATGTTAGAAATCTAGAGCGACACATAAAACTATCACAGCATATGATTATGTGGTGTGAACGCACAGTTCGGAATTACTTCTTGACATTGGAATGGCTGCTGATGCAATAATAGCTTAGTGATAGACAATATCGTTGGCGGGGAAGATAGCCAGATGACAGCTATTTGGCTTCGTTGATCAGGTTTGCGGGACTGTTGGAGGCGTGGTTCAATGATGAATGAAGACTTTTGAGGGTTGAGATGAAGCGCGGCGTTTTAGTGTCGGTTACTTAATCAACAGAAGGGACGAGACAGCCGGACCGCCGCCTTGCAACTGCACATGCGACCACCTGGGCTAATACAGTAATGTACACATGTACATTTTATGTAAATAAAAAATACTTAAACGACTTGCACTAGAAAAAATGAAATCAACCAGCGCTAACTTAAAGATCCGAAGCACCGGTTTTCAGCGGGGCCTACCATACTTAATTGCAATTTTATTATGTATAAACTGGAGGATTGTTCTGTATCCCGTGTAGAGTCAGTTGTCTTTGCTACAGCCATTCACCCAATCGGAGACCAGCTAATGCAATTAAGCAGTAATTGATACTGCGTTACATGACTAATCTGTTCGTTTACCCTAGCCATTATGCAGGGATCAAATCAACTATACAAATATGCGTCATTCCACATAATCTTAATGCTTCGCCGTCGGGAAATTTTCTTAGAATCGAGAGTTTATCTTCTTCCCTTCTCAGCCGCCGTGACGTGCCACCTTGATCTGCGGCATTGTCTTTCTTTCTGTAGTTGTAGCTGGCTCGACTTTTTTACGGCCTGGCTCCATCTTTCGTTTTTCCCTCTCCGTATAATATAGCCAATGCTTTGAAATAACAACAAGATGTTGCGCAACGCGGTGAAAGGTGCGGCTAGGAAAGCTGTAACGGAGCTGTCTCAATACCCGAAACCCGGCGAGAAGCTTCATGGCTTCACTTTGTTAAGGACAAAGCATGTGCCAGAGCTTGAGCTGACAGCATTACACTTAAGGCACGACAAGACAGGCGCAGATTACCTTCATATCGCTAGGGAAGACACCAACAATGTATTCTCGATCGGCTTCAAGACAAACCCCCCGGATGACACGGGTGTCCCGCATATTCTCGAGCACACAACCCTATGCGGTAGTCAAAAGTATCCTATACGAGATCCCTTCTTTAAGATGCTGCCGCGAACCCTCTCCAACTTTATGAATGCCTTCACCGCTTCTGATCACACGTACTACCCGTTCGCCACGACCAACGCCCAAGACTTCCAGAACCTCATGTCTGTATATCTCGATGCTACCCTGCATCCACTGCTGAAGGAAACAGATTTCACTCAGGAAGGTTGGCGGATTGGCCCGGAGAACCCCAGAGTTGGGGAAAGGGGGGCAGCGGAGACCGAGGAAAGCAAACTTGTCTTCAAAGGTGTCGTCTACAATGAGATGAAGGGTCAAATGTCAGACGCGGGCTATCTGTTCTACATTCGCTTCCAGGACCACATCTTCCCGGATATCAATAACTCAGGGGGTGATCCGCAAAAGATTACCGACTTGACATATGAACAGCTACGCAAGTTCCATGCCGAGCATTATCATCCAAGCAATGCAAAGTTGATTACGTACGGCGACATGCCATTGGCCGACCACTTAAAGGAAGTTGACGCCCAAATGAACGCATTTGAGAAGATTCAGGCAGATATTGAACACAAGAGACCGATCGACCTCAGCGATGGACCCCGTACGGTGACTCTTTTCGGACCGGTGGATCCGCTAGCCGACCCAGACAAACAATATAAGACATCAGTATCGTGGGTCGCAGGCAATACCAATGATGTGCTAGAATCCTTTTCTATGGCTTTACTCTCATCGCTACTAATGGATGGATATGGGTCTCCACTCTATAAAGGGCTCATTGAAAGCGGTCTGGGTACGGATTGGAGTCCAAATACCGGTTACGATGGATCAGCAGCCACGGGGATCTTTTCCATTGGGTTGACCGGAGTCGAGCAATCTAACGTGGAAAAGGTTAAAGGCGAAGTCCAAAAGATCCTTCGTGAAATCCGCGACAAAGGCTTTGAGAGGACCAAGATTGATGGATACCTTCATCAGCTCGAGCTTAGCTTAAAGCACAAAACTGCCAATTTTGGTCTCTCGGTCCTGCATCGTCTAAAGGGCAAGTGGTTCTCTGGTACTGATCCTTTCGATTCCCTGGCATGGAACGACACCGTCGCGGCTTTCGAGGCGAAGCTCGCCGAAGGAGGCTACCTTGAGGGGCTGATGGATAAGTACCTTCTGAACGATAATACTCTCACTTTCACAATGGCCCCTTCAGAGACATATGGCGCAGAGACCGCTAAGGAAGAAGAGGATAGATTAGCAGCCAAGATCCAGGAAGCCACTCAAGAAGCCGGCGGGGAACAAGCCGCTCGAAAATTCTTTGAGCAAAGAGAACTCGATCTGCTTGTCGAGCAAAGCAAATCCAACACTCAAGATTTAAGTTGTCTACCAACTGTCCATGTTAAGGATATTCCAAGGCAGAAGGAGCCCGTCTTAATAAGGGATGAGGCAGCTCATGGTACTACCATACAATGGCATGAAGCTCCTACTAACGGCCTCACTTACTTCCGGGCGATTAATACGTTCGAGAACTTGCCGGACGAGCTTCGATCTTTGATTCCACTGTTCACCGACTCCATCATGCGGCTGGGAACGAAGGACATGACCATGGAGCAACTAGAGGATCAAATCAAGTTAAAGACAGGCGGTGTATCTGTCGGTTATATGTCGACCGCATCACCAACTGATTTTCACCAAGCCTCTGAAGGTCTCTTATTGAAGGGTATGGCGCTCGATCGCAATGTGCCTGAGATGTTTGATCTACTACGCAAGCTCATCCAAGAAACCAACTTCGACAGCCCGGAAGCAGCACTTCGAATAAGGCAACTTCTCGAAGCTGCAGCTGACGGTGTCGTGAATGACATTGCCTCGTCTGGCCATGCCTATGCACGAAGATATGCCGAATCCGGTTTAACACGCGAAGGGTATCTCAGCGAGCAAGTCAGCGGTTTGTCGCAGGTTAAGCTGATCACGTCGCTGGCTGGACGACCGGAGTCCGATCAATTCGAAGACATAATTGAAAAGCTTAAGCAAATTCAGAAATTTGCGTTAGCGGGAAATAGCATTCGCACGGCGTTGACGTGTGGTCCGGATAGTGTGCAAGCCAACTCATCAGCATTATCGCGATTCATGTCATCTCGACCAATGGACTCCATCTCTTTCCCGCCTGCTGGAAAGCAGACGTTTGCGAGAGATATCAAGGCGTTCTTCCCACTTCCCTACCAGGTATACTACGGCTGTCTTGCACTCCCGACTGCTTCATACACTTCCCCGCAAGGCGCACCGCTCCAGATCCTAGCGCAACTTCTCACTCACAAACACCTTCATCACGAAATCCGTGAGAAGGGTGGTGCTTACGGAGGCGGTGCTTACATGAAGGGTCTTGAAGGAATCTTCGGTTTCTACTCGTACCGGGATCCGAACCCGCAGAACACTCTGGCCATTATGAAGGGCGCTGGCCGATGGGCAGTAGACAAGGAATGGTCAGACCGGGACCTTGAGGAAGCGAAGATCTCGGTTTTCCAAGGTGTCGATGCACCAAAGTCTGTGAATGCGGAGGGTATGCTCCGATTCATGTCGGGCGTCACACATGAGATGCAGCAAAAGAGACGCGAACAGCTCTTAGACGTAACCAAAGACCAAGTTCGTGAGGTTGCACAGAAGTACATCGTCGACGGCCTCGCAAAGGAAGAAGAGAGAATCACCTTCCTCGGAAAGAAACGGGACTGGGTGGACGACTCTTGGAAGGTGAATGAGATAAACGTGAATGGTGCCGAGTAACGACCCCAACTTACGACCAGGTTATGATGTACCAATTATCTGTACAATATTGTGCATATACCCTTCTCCAAATTAGACGAACTGTATATAACCCCAGCCTTGCGGACTGCTTAGATGTATCACTGACAATCCCGAGACATCTCATGCTGGCGATGTGACTTGACAAGCGTTCAGATACGATACGTCTTCTTGCTCGGCGTCTCTCACGAGACTCTACCATGACATGGAGACCACTACAAAACGCGAGAGTAAAATCTTTTAGGTAGGGTCAGCGGACAACGCCTCGCAAGGGGCGTTGAACGCCAGACCCTAACCTCTCACGCTCGTTCTTTCAGACCCGGATTTCTTAGCTTTAGATTTTCGGACTATAGAACAGAGTACATGCATCCAGTCCCGAATTGGCTTTGTGCAGCTGATTGGCGTTTTGAAGGTTTATCGTGTAACACCTCTTACTGGTAGGTTTCAAACACATTTAGGTACATGTATCTTAGGTACTTAAGGGATAGCCAGTGCGCCTAAGGTGACGAGGTCAATCTCATGCGGAACACATCATAATGTAAACATAACAGGTAGAGAAGTCAATAGGTATATCTAAAACTATTGCATATATCAACATGGCAGTTCCAACCGAGGCTAGGCCTGAGGCTGTGCACGACTGAGACTGAGGCCCCTTAGAAACCGGGCGAGCCTGAGGCCATTTCCATTGGGGCCTCAATTGGGCCTTATAAGCGTAAGATTGTATCCAATTCGGCTGAGGTCGCAGTCAGGTGGCTCGCTAACGCCCTCCCGGGATCCACACCCGGTGTCCGGCTGCTTTAGTGGGTATATAAGGTGCACTCGCTGCCCTTCCTTACCAGTTATGATCTTAAACCTTAGGCACCATAGTTAAGTGGTGGAAATAGATATTCAACTAAGTGTTTGACATACACCTACCACTAACTGAATGGTTGAAATAAGAAAACCGATCACTCACCTAGTCGTTCGTTATAAGCCACTAGGAGGATGGCTACTTCTTACGGCCTCTCCGGCCCCGAGTAGGTTGCATGGCAACCGAAAGGTCCGTCGGGACAGAGAGTGGCACATCGCCTGGCAGGATCGACTGGGTGGGAACCGAACCCAACGTTGTAGAAGAGAATGGCATATTGGATAAAAATATTCTTTGGACAGGATCAATCAATTCGACAGATCAAGATACAGGTCAAGATACAGGTATGTTGGATTTTCACGTCCCTCGCACTCAGAGTGAACCTCAAACCCCCTCGTGACTTTCTCTGACTTGAAAGGTCAAACTATCTCGTGGAATTTGGATACCAACCACAATACTGGATCTTTGGCCTTCCCATTGAGTCCAACGCTTCTCGGGAGCACAACTCACACTCAGACCGAATTGAACCATGGAATCGGCCCTCTCTCGCTAGATTTGGCAACTCTTCTTGCGCCCCGAACAACAGAAAACATCCCTGCATTATTCTCGACGTCAATGGATACGAATTTTGAGTCCTTAATGTCGTCAATGGATAGCCAGCAGGGCACAACAATTGCCCCTCCAGCTACAATGGAGGATCATGCCGTGCCACCATTCCAAGCCAACATCGGCGCCGAATCACGCGATACAAATGGTAGCGAGCAGATGATTCCTCATCCAGCTCCATCCGCAGGCGGATCAGCCGAGACCCAGGCCCAGACTTTTCGATGCGTGCTTCAGGGGTGCGAGGCCTCTGCCTTCGCAAGCGAGAGCCCGCTAAGCGAGCACGCCGCGCAGAAACATCCGCGCCCCCACGAGTGTCCTCAGTGCAGCCGCAGGTTTAAAATCGCAAAGGATAGAGACCGCCATGTGGCAACTACGCATAGAGACACCGCGTCAGGGCCGTTGGAAGACTGGGTCTGCCGCGAGACGAAATGCAAGCGGAATGGGAAGCCGTTCTCGAGGCGGGACAACTACTCAAAGCACTTGAGGGAGGTGCATGGCAGACAGAGACAGGGGAGCGAGAGCGCCGAACGAAGACAAAGTAGTTCCGGAAGCAGTTGCGAGTCTGGATCGTGCAAGGACAATGCGATGGTGGCGGGAAGCACGGAATGCTTTGATGGTGGGCCAGATAAGAGGAAGAGGAAGGCTGATGAGCTGGATGAAGGTCTGGATGATATCTCTCGGGGCGGCTTAGTCCATCTCCTTTTGCAAGAACGGCAAAAGTCGAGGAGGCTTGAAGAGGAATTGAAGTTATATAGAAAGCGGGAAGACGTTCATTTGGGAATATTGACGGCGAGATTCAAGGATACATGATGATTTTTTTAAATTTTTGTTAACGACAGAGTATATCTGCTTAGTATTCACTCGCCAACGGACCATCTGAATATATGTTTTACTCCGAACCATTTGAGAAGATCCACCAACCCGTGAAAACCATGGAATGGATGATAAGCGGGCCCATTTTTAGACAGAACTGCGCTATAATCACAGGGCTTATGGCGCTATAAGGCGCTATATCTTCATATACGGGGTCGTCGGCATGGTAAAGGTTAGAGAGCGCCACTAGGTCCACTACATTTTACCATAAAAAGTATGTATTCTCCCACGTATTTTGTATGGGAAAGTACGTTTGGAGTATGTGGCTGTGTAAATATTAGTATAACCTTACTAAAATTGGTTAAGATTAGGGGAGTACTACGCGTAGCCATAATCTAATTGTATCTTCTTATACTAATTATATGGAAAAGTACATACTTTTCATGGTAAAGTGTAGTGGACCTAGTGGCGCTCTCTAACCTTTACCATGCCGACGACCCCGTAGCTGTACGAAGGTTAACGTCGCATTTTAATTAGTCAGCGTATTATAGGTGTTAATACCCTGTAGCTCGCTATAATTATAGTGATTCATAACACTATATGTCCTATAATTATAGCGCTATCCTATTCCAATAAAAGTGGATCGAACAGTTAATTGGCGCCTTAACGAATCTTCTTCAAACGGTCTGGAATGATATTGTTCTATGAAGTATCATATACCTAGGTATACGGGAGTCTTCGATCTGATTGGAATATGCGGGATGAGTCGATCTGCTTAGGAGATCGAGTGCTTTCTGTGTTTAATACGTTTCATCCTAGAGTTGGCCAAGATGATAGTAGAATTATAGCTTGAGACTGCTTTCATCCTAAGTACATGGTTCTCAGCGTTATCTCCCATAGTACGGAAATAGGAGAGGAGAATCTTAACTAAGAGCAAATAGTTACCTATATATGGACATGGCGTACAAGGTGAACAGAATGGCATCATACTTCCTACAGGGACAATTGAGTGTTGCTGTAGTTGATGTCTTCAATTTTTTTTTTAAAAAAAAACACGATAACCCCTTGAATTGACTATAGCGATGATAGTGATGATTAGTAGACTACCTAGCGAATTCCTCTCCATAAATCAATTTAACAAGTAAAAATACACTCCCTTCCAACTCTCATCGTTTACGTCTAAGCCATCAAACATATTTTCTTCACCATTGAGTCGAGAGCACCACATACGGGACATCCCATTGCTTGGCAGGATTCGGTTGTTTTGCAGTCAATGTTCAGGCAAACTACCTGTCGGTTTTCCAACTGCTTAACCACCTCGGTGGTTTCCCGGTCCGGGCTATTGGGGCTTATGCCGGCGGCTCGTGGCTTTAAATGGACAGGAGGATCGAGGGCCTCTGTATGGGGAACGTCCCGGCCATCGATTCCATCCCATACTTCATTTAGATGCGCGTGGTCGTCCTTGTTAGGCCAGCTGTCGATAGCTCTCTTCAGCTGTTCTGGACTTAGTCTGGCGTAGTCGACGACTTTTTCGTCTCTGCCGTAGGACCGAAGGACACCATCGTCGCCGATGTGAACGAAACCTTGTGGATCTGTTTCAATCACGCCATAGATATCAGACAGCTTCAGGCCTGATGTGTCTCTGGTGCCCTAAGGGATTATCAGTATAGAGTTTTATCGCACGGCGTAAGAGATAACGTACCAAAGCTGCTTGGCAGCCAATTCCGTATACTGCGGAAACAATGAAAAGTGAGGCCTTCATGTTGGATATTCTTGTTAGCTTAAACATCTTAGTTCACATAGATATAGGCCAACACAAGGGTTTATATAGTGACTAAAGCACAGAATGACGTCCACAGTTCTGCTACGTCGTTGCCATAATATAAGAGGCTCTTTCATATGGCACGTTCCATTTTCTAAGAATGGCATGTAGCTCTATGTCGAATTAAGCAGGTCATACAGTCGACCGATATCGCGTCAATAGAAAATAGTAGTCCATTTGGATAATCACAAAAAGTACGGACCTAAGTGAACATCTAAGTGGCGAATTGGCCCCGAATATGATGAGGACGAAAGAACTAAGTGGTGACTGAGTTATCTTTAGCCTCTTATTTTAAGCAAATCCTATAATCATACCTCTAGCCGTCAATTTTCTCTTTGCCACGAATATAAATCTCGGTGTTTATAGCGTTACTAGTGTAATCCTGCAACTATGTTAGCTTCCTTCGGTTGCGACGATCAGCCTCAAGACTATCTATCTATATACCACCTACTCAACGTCCAATTTAGCGTGTCGATAATTTTAGTGGGCTTCCTTTTTGCTGGTGTTATATAGTTTGCATCGATAGGAGTGGGCCTGAGTTGTTACACAAACATTCTGGATAACCTCTTTTTTATGTAGATCGCCCATAGGCATTTAGGCTTGTCAATGGGATAGGTGATGTTTCAACCAAGTAGAGAATATACTTGAGAAGTTTTATTATTCAAGCTGTTTTCCCGCATCGTATCAACTACAGGGCTTGGCACAAAGCAAAAGCGAAATCAATAGGAAAGTGGGTAAACATTCGAGGAAAAATCAAGCAACTCCTAAAAATAGGTAGGTATCAGATCTATAATGTTCAGTATTTGGAAATAGATATTTCCATAGATTATTGTACTTTAATTACCTAATGATTAAATATGGTTTAAATGTAATGCAGTGGTGGCACGCGAAGTGTGATTAAGGTTAGCTTGACGTCTTTCGTCCGAGCTTTGTGACGTGGAAATCTGAGGTCTTCCCCATTTTTTATAGAAATGACAAACAGCCTCTTTTGTCCTCATATATTATAAGTTACCTGGCGGAAGGTTATCGTTGTACGTTTGAGTCTTCTTTGACGATCTGGCATGCGCCAGGGAAACAATTGTGACGTCTTGGCGGCTACGCTGGCAGAGTGCCTTTATGGTGTTCGAATGATCGATTCAGCCAATAGCTGGCAAGACTACGATGCCCATGAAGCAACATGTCTTCCTCTGATCCAAGGAGTATCGGCGAATAGTCACGGAGATGCGCTGCTCTCTGGACATGTCTTCCTGCGAAGATGTGGATTGTACGAACCAACAAGGTCTTGGCTAGCCTGGGATTTCGACGATCCATTATCGTCTGGCACAAAGACCATCATTACCCCG
Source organism: Hypoxylon sp. CO27-5 (assembly GCA_002120305.1). Lineage (NCBI taxonomy): Eukaryota > Fungi > Ascomycota > Sordariomycetes > Xylariales > Hypoxylaceae > Hypoxylon > Hypoxylon sp. CO27-5. The sequence goes on along the minus strand of KZ112571.1, from coordinate 81,386 downwards.
CTTGTTCGATCTAGGTAATGACGGGCAGAGAAGTTGGATGCACGGTTTCGATGTTAAAAAAGCTATCGCATGAGATTATCAATTCATTACCCCATGGGGTTAGAAGATGTGGACAAAAATGCAGCCCTGATGGGGAAGAGAACTGGCACAGTGAAAGAAGTCTTCGAGAAGGATAAAATTAGTATGAATATTAAGAGGTTTGTCTCATAATCCCTTCAACCATGCTCCTTCATATCGTCCCTTACGTATTCGCTGCTTCAGCTGATCCTGTCAAGACCCTAGCTCGTTGCCCCTGGTCTGATCAAAAAGCACGTGGTTATCGTGCACAAGCTTGACGGATGGAGATAGCGAGCCGAAACAATCCCCGTCACCGCCGGAGTCGGGAGCTAGGAGCTGATATATCATTTTTTTTATTGAGCTAACGACCTGGAATTGCCCACTTGTCTGCTCCAGTCGTTACCAGCCAACAGTCTTACACGGGTCTCATTAAAGCAACGATACCCCACAGAATTTGGAGGTGATCTTCTTGATTGGATCAAATAGATACCAACCCCTAGGATATTGGACTCGAACTCCGGGATCTTTGTCAGCAGAACCGCAGATTCAAGTGTAAATCTTCCTCTTTGGTATAGAAAGCCCGCTTCGAGGATGATGCAGACGCATTTCTAAAAGTTCCCGCGCCACGCGGGTCAAGCCGTCCTTCGACTCCGCGCCCCTTTCCCTCGTGTGGTTGATTGATTGGCCAGGCTTACGCCTGATCCGCTGCTTTCCAAATCCTTTTCCTGTCTTACTGCACGGCACTGCCGATTCTTCGTAGGATTCTGTCACTTCACTGGAAAACACGATAGCGATGGCTTCGACATCCGCGAAGACGCCGTCGCCAAAAGCGACAGCAGCGACGTCACCTAAATCGGCTAAGAGCCCCACGAGTCCAAAAAGTCCCAAAAGTCAATCGTCAGGAACGGAGGTGACGGGAGAGGCCGTCGGGACGGATCAAACCATTCAGGCGGTGGGCATTCCTCGCTTACGCCTCACATCCCACTACCACGCTGACATTCTTTTCTAGGCTGATGACCTAGACGTGGAGGACGACGATGCCAGCTCCGCGCTTGGTAGCGATATGTATGCTAGCCAACCATATTTTCCCCCAATTCACGCGCTGCGCCGAGGCTGACTTCAATTCTTGAAAAGACAATCCTCGACCGGGTCGTTAACTGAAAGCATTTATGCCTATCGCGTGTTGCACGGCAGGACGTACAATGCGCCCAAAACATCGGAGTACTGGGCGCCGAACGACGAACAGCAGAATGAGGGCCTCGACCTGCTGCACAACAGCCTTCTAATGCTTCTAGGCGACAAATTGTTCCTCGCGCCGATCGGCGATAACCCGCAACGAGTACTAGATCTAGGAACAGGGACTGGAATATGGGCGATGTGAGTGTCTCAAGGGAGGATTGTGTTTGCTTTTGACTAGATTTGGTCGCTAAACATTGGGATTATAGTGACTTCGGGGATATGTACCCGGGCGCGGAAGTAATAGGCACGGATCTTAGCCCGATACAACCGGCCTGGACACCGCCCAATGTTAAGTTCGAGATCGACGATTGTCTCCTCGAGTGGACATGGCCGGAGAACCACTTTGACTTCATTCACATCCGAGCCCTTTACGGTAAGTCATTGGTCCTCGCCGTCCACCGACTTACCACACAAGTTAGCTGGGTTCTAATTCTTTCCCCCCAAAATTAGGCAGTATTCCCGACTGGGGTGAGCTTTACGCCAAGGCCTTCAAGCACACAAAACCTGGCGGCTGGGTGCAGGATCTTGAGATGGACGTGCGCGTGCAATCCGATCACGTCGCCATTCCCGAGGATCACGTCTTCGAAGAGTGGGGCCGTGTGTTCGTCGAATCTGCTGAGAAGAACGGACGCACATTCCGTATCTCTCACGACCACATGATGCGCGACAACATGATAGCCGCCGGCTTCGTCGACGTCACTGAGGTCAAGCTAAAGGCACCATGCCATGGCTGGCCGCGCGACCCCAAGCTGCAGCAGGCCGGCCTGCTACTTTTCGCCATGTTAGACCAGAGCCTCGAGGGTTTCGGTCTGTACTTGCTCACGAAATCGTTGGGCTGGACGGCCGAGGAGGTGATCGCGTTCTGCGCCAAGTTCCGCGCGGAAATCAAAAAGAAGAGTAACTGCGGATGGATTCTTACGTGAGTGCAAACTTTCTCGGAGCTTTTTGACGTGCTACTGCTCTCTATACCACCGACATGGATTTGCTGATGATTTATATTATTTAGTACTGTCGTATACGGCCGAAAGCCTGAAATTGGGGAAACATAATATTACCTAAGCTACAAATACCAAACAGGTGGTTGAGTAAGGCGTTTATAGTCGAGTTGTCGCGTGAGCCTTTCGTTTATTTCTATCGGATAGCAGGCGTTTATACCGCATTCGATAATGAGATATGAGACAAGACATTCATCGGAAAAATACCATATCAATCCACAATTGCATTTCAGATTGACTCTCCATGAGTCTGGCACGCATTAGCGTTTATAGTTTCATCCACACCAGGGAGGAGAGTTGCATTTGACGTGGAGTTGTAGTCTATCATACATCTGAACACTCAATCCTTTGCTAATTCATAGCTATTAATGATAAACATCTGTCTCTGTCGGTTGGTCCTATGGTCTTCGTTGAAGATGGGACCAAACCAAGAATCCATATACCGCGAAGAACGGGATGCACATCATCGACAGTGTACCCAAAAGCACGTGCACTAAATCAAGTAGCTCTGTCTTGCCGTCATGTACGGCTTCGAGTCCCTTCTCGATAACCCTTAACATGACGGCCATTGTAACAATAACCTTGATTACTTCTCCCCAGCTCCATCTATTAAATACCTCCTGACGATCGGCCATAACTAAAGCAATTGAGATGAATTGCCTAGGCTATATTAAGATAACTCTGGATAATGAATTCTCAATATTCGAAGCGAACTACTGGCCAAGTTAATCAACAAGCAGCATACGTATCAAGCGATTGGAATCTATACCTAGGTAGGTTTATCTATTTAACTTAAGGGTGTGTGGCTCTTAATGTGATATCCGAAAGCGAGAAATAACGACAGGCGCTTGTCACGATGTGGACATTCGCAGGACAGTTCAAGCTACGGCCATGAGCAATATGGCGATATTAATACACAGCGGTTTCTTTGACATTTGTCTCATCCTCTCATGCGTAAGTCAGTATCTCGCTACGTGTATGTTTCATGAAGTTACTAACATCTATCACATTATAGCCGGGAATCAACTCGGATGAGATTTCGATAGCGTAATTACCTAGGTAATGTCTGTATGCTAAACTTGGCTTATTGAAATCTTTGATTGTTGTATATACCTTATATGAGAAAGACTAACTCACCCTGACAAAGGAAAGGTGGCTCTTATGGTCTCACTACTTCGCGCGTTCTGATACATCTATCCTTATCTGTTACAATTTCGGCCGTCCAGTCCACTCAGTACTCATCAAATCTGTCTGGCCCTCTGACCTTCCCTAAAGTCAACATAGCATAGGATAGGGGGGTTACTAGTACCAGCTGACTCTAACCGTGATCTCACCAGACTTTCCGCGAATAGTTGCGCTGGTCGACTTCCACAAGTCAATAGCAAACTCGGCGGTCCCGTTCGCGATCTCGTCATCAGCAGACAGACTATCCCAGTCGTACAGAGTCGCGTAGATACGAAAGCCCTTGTCCATCGGCACAGCCACCGCATATTGGTTCAGGGGGATCGCAGCGCCTGGGCGTATATCGATGCGATCCGACTTCGGCTTATAGAAAAGCGTGACATCGCCGGCGCCACTCCGCGCAGCGATTGACCCGTAGACATTCGCGGGGTCCTCGTCGTCTCCGTTGTTCATGATGATTTCTATCCTGGCCTCGGCGGCGTTGCTCATCACCATGTAGACCACTGTTGCCCAGCCGTATTGGCCGTCGACCCGCCGCGCGATGATCTGGTCGTATCTGTTCGTGACGTCGTACGGATTCCATTCGATTACCTCCTGGGCAATCTTGTCGTCGGGGGATGCATCGGCGTCCCTATCCCAGAGATCTAGGTTGATAGCGAAAGGGTCCGTCGCCAAGATAGCCCGGGACGGACCCATGAATTCAACCGTTCCGCCGGGGCCGACTTCCTGATAGCAGTCCCTTTCCCGGTAGAAAAGCCATTGGGAGCCCATGGCATCTTCTGCGTAGACTTTTCCGTACAGCTCCCCGGGGTTCTCGCCGTCGATGTTCTCGATGCGGATCCAGAAGACCTGGACCAAGGCGCGCCCGATGGGGTAGTCGCTCCAAGGGCTCGCTGCGTCCCGACGCGGACGCGAGGATCCTGGGACGGTGCGGTAAAGCAAGATGCCCAACACGGCAGCGACGCTGGCCGCATTCGTGATCCCGAGGTTGTTTGTGGGAAGGCGGAAGTGCTGAGGATCAGGGTCCTGCTCGGCGTGTATCAGCGCCTCGGAAAGCGTGCCCCAGGATGTTTCGTAGTCGATCATGGCAGTAGGCGTATTGATGCTGGAAGTCCAGTTGTCGGTGAGATAGTCGGATATCCATTGCAGCCGGACCGATTCGCATACCATCTGTATGGCAACGAGTAGCGAATATGCCGTTGCGGTTCTGTTGGCTGCAGGTACAGGGTCTCTGAGCTCTGAAAGTTGGCGCACGGCGTTGGTGAGAGGCGTCTGGCCAAGAGCGACTGCAAGTCTTGTTTGGTCTCCCACACCAGCGGCTCGCTCCAATGCGCCGTAACTGCCATCGAACCCGACGAATCTAGACCCTGCGATTAAATGCGGCCGGGTGTCAATGCCAATCTCAAACCACTGGGCGCCATCAACATCGTTTCGAAAACCGTCTAGATAGAGGTTGTCCCGCCGGATCCTCAGCCTCAGGCGATTGGATGATGTACGCAATACGACCTCGATCCAGGTCGAAGGCACCGTAGCTTGAGGAGGAAGAACTGGACGGTTACGAATGAAACTTCCAGGTTCACCGAACGTTGTGCGCAGCCCTGAGATGAAGCTTTGGTATTCATCTTTGTGGCTCTCCACGTTCAACGTAGGAGTCTGATCACTCATGGCTCCTGAGGGCGTCCGTGATGAATGAAGAAACAATACAGATGAGTTATGTTATGCTGCTGGGGGTGTAATGGAAAGGTAGATACGCAAGCAGTGGTGTTGTCTGCGGCGTCAAGAAATCGGAGAAGCTCTGGATCACTTACAGATATTTATACGCATTCATAACCGCTATTGACGATCAACATCCACACCTGCTTCTCTATGTGATCTGAAGGCAAACGTGATTCCAAGACCAGCGTATCGAACCAGCTAGCCGTAAGCCATGTCCTGGGCTGAAACGCAAAGAGATTACCTGCCACACTAAGTGTAATCAAATGACGAAATCTAGAAGCAAGCGTAAGAAGTCGAAGGCCTCGGATTTACACACCCGACCTACCTAGTAGTGCTGTAATAGTAGTTCCAGTGGCCGTGAAACCATACTCGGGGAAATCCACGACTGCTTGGGTGGGATAGCTACCTCTGAAAGATACCTTACGTTAAGAGAAACATTAGTAGAATTGGTCGGTCAGCCGCCAGGATCTAGGTGAACACTTTCTCCGGCCTACTTATTGAGCCTCTTGGGTGTCCGTTTGTATATGGAATGGCCATCGTTAATACCACGTGCATGATATACCTAGACTTTGATTCATATTACCAAATCCATGCTTGAGGGCTGGTTAGGTCATGTTTAAACATAACCAGGTGTGATAGGCTCCTTGCTATGCATGATTATATTAACCCATCTACTAGTAGTCGGCTGAAATGTTGCCTGCATGTAACGTTGACAGGGCTGCGCTGACGTAAAGTGCCACTATGAAGCACTCAGGTTAGGTTGGGAACGAAAGGTAGACACTAATAAGTGATCATAGTTGCCACCCTTTTGATTGTTCTCGTCAGCATGAAGTTGCTCGAGCTCACGATGGTTGTTATTTGACTAGAATCTTGTTCTAAAGGTTTGAATTTTTAAAATCGACATTTCCGAGGCTTGGAGGTATCAATGTAAGATTTTGAGTTAAAACATAGATGTTTATGTAATCACTTCTTTGGCAATTCCTTATGGAAGGATATTCGGAGTACTCATGGTGTCTTACCTAATATTGCTGAATTGATTGACTGACTGGAGATCATAACTTCAGACATGTGGTGTTGATCGAGATATTTAAATTAATGGATTCAAAATACTCACTCCTGAAGCTATAGGTACTAAGCTACTGAGCGTTATTCTATCTCATAAATTCAGGCCTAAGACTCTTGATGAATGCTACAATGGTTTTAGTACAGAGTTATGAAATATGAGGGGCTTTATCTGCTTTATCTAACAATAAAAATGGGTGGTTGCACATAATACGAAGGGTCATGTTATGCTATGCTTGCTTGTAATGGGTTTTCCTAAAATCCAATTGATATCACTATTGGAGGTATGTCACGATAATTAGCCCAAGATTATATAGTGCTAATTAGTCCTAAAATGAGGCGCAGTAAGTACCGGCTTTGGAAACGCTCAACCAACTGTATGGCTCGGGCGAAGCACCTCTCCTGCAGGCTAGCTAGGTGGCGTTCTGGTCGGGCGAATCTGTCAGCCCGCGTTCAATGATTAGATGGCTAGCAATCCTCACCATGGCAAGATCTTGCTTTCTCCCTGATCCTAGATGGGCTATCGCTATATAGCATTAATGCTATATTGTCAAGTTGGACTTCTTTGTCTCCGATTATGGCTTCTTTAGATATGGAGGTTAGAAGTCTTGATCTAGCGGCTCGAACTATTGACTTGACTACAGCGCTTCTCAAGGCAACAGCATCAACTGGGTCCCTTGTGAAAGGTGCATGGGAGATAGGACAGTGGCTCGGCCGGGAGAAGCTGAACCAGTATGAGCTCCTCGACTGCATGGAAAAGGCCACAGGGCTTGTATTCGCAAATAGAAACGGCCTAGGATTCTTTGATGAAATAATCCGCGGGTTAGATGCCCAACCCGTTAGGCCGCTATTCCTGCAACAGTCAGGATCTCTTGGCCGGCTGATGGCAGGTGATCCGAACTTGAGCTGGATCGTGTCGACTGTGGCGTGCCTTTTTCAACATCACAGGGATGAGAATTTGGTGACCGCAACGCTCACCGCGTTAATCATGAAATGCCATCGTGCTCGGCACCAGGAAGATTTTCCTATTCGAGACTTGGGCGTCTACAATCCGGAACAGACTAGAGTAATGGCGGTAGTCAGGAAAATTGTGTTGAGCGTGTGGTACAACGTCGTCAACACTGGCTGCGATACAATTCCGCTGCACCAAGAGCTCCAATCCATTTGTACGAGGGGGCACTTTCTTGAGCCTGAAGATTTCGGCATTGTTGCCAGTACTATCCTAGAACATTGCCCTTCCGAAGCAATCCTCCAGACGGACCACCTACTTCGTGATGTCCTCCTCTGGCTTCTTTTGCACTATGATGGAACTATAGTGGTTACTGTGAGTGGGCATATCGTTTACAAGGCTCAGTTCGGAAACCAGCGTCGACAACTCGAGGTACGAGTGAGATCAGCATGTCCCGAGGATGGAAGTTGCTCTTCAGCCGGGGGAGAGACATACAAAATTCTTCGCAACATATCCGGGACTTTCGAAGAATTTTTCCAGGGGTGCTCAATGTCGGGATTCACCCATGTACCTCCACAGCCAGGAATTAGACAGAAACTGTACGATATCCCCCGACCTTACCCCAGTGACAGCAAAATACGACGTAAAGGAATCCAGGTTAGGTTTAGACAGACAGCTCTTTCAATGATGAGATGGATACTCAACATCCCTTTAAATCCTCAGGTAGGATTCTCGTCACCTGGTTTCAGTGCCCAGCTTGGGGAAGACGGGACAACAAAACAACAGATAACCGTATCTCGCATCCTCAAAAGAGTCCCAGGAATGATTAACTTGGGATGGGGAACTTTCCCCGATTTCCAAGTAGTTTTTTCGGATGCTTCCCCCGAGTATCTTGGAATTTCCGAAGACATATCTTCGTCTACTGCTGCCACATATTTGGAGACTTGGGGCATAGAACGCCAGGTGTCTCTCATCCTTGCTTACTTTCCTATTCTAGAAGACCTGTTGACCGGTGTGTCGGTAGAGTGTCTCTGTGCAGAGTGCTCTAAACGTGATCGTGACGGACCTGTGAAGGAACACTCACAACAAAGCAAAAGGTGCCCAAAGTCTGGCTGCCTAAAGCGTTTGGCGCTAGAAGAGGTCATGCTACTCTTAGCCCATGGCGTGGCGGATGGATTCGGAGTTAGCGATGCTTCATCGGTTTCTGATGTCACTCCAATTGTTAGGGGAATGACAACGCTGTTGATACAATTAGTGTACGAGAAACGCATTTATTGGGATACCTGGTTCACGGTTGCCTCGTGCGTATATCTAGGATGTCCCTTCCAGCAAGCACTTCAAGATACTCATCCAGCTTTTGGTGGAACATCTTTCGCAGCAATTCAGTACGGCAATCTAGCCGCTGTGGCTCCATGGCTTGATTTAACCAAGGAAATTACTATACAAGGCTGCTTCGGCTTGATTGGGTCGAGGGGAAGGCTTGGGGTAATCACAAAAACTGATGGCCAACATGCTCAGTTCAGGAGTGTCGAAGAGAATCTAGCAATCATAGAGACGGAAAATACAGAGGACACAACTTCTTTCTGCTCTCGGCACAAAAAGACGACATCCATCATTGACAATCGGTTTAACATGGATAGAGACGAATCGCCAGTGGAGAGTGACGTGATTCTATATCAGACAGACGATAGATTCTACCGTCTCCTGCTTCGAGTCAAGACGAAGTCTCACTGGCGCATCGTAGACCCTAGCGATGCGTTGAATGGAGTGATCAGGATGCTTCCTTCGACTTGCTGTCAACACGCCTCCATGGCTCCTGAGATAGCCCCTCTATCCGCCATGGTTTATTCAATGGACGAAGTTCTTGGAAGATGGCCCGACCTGATCCGAAGTTATTCCACCAACAAGAATGACGATACGAGTCATAATAGCGGCGTTTTCCATATAACGCACACCTTGGATACCCATCTAAAGAAGAACGTCGCCCTCGCCTTGTCGGTCTGTCCTACGGCAGTACCGAACCGCCCCGACCTCGCATGTCTCACATGCTCGCTTAACCATGCGAAACAAGCGGAAAGGAAACCACTGAGAGATGGCGAAAGCGGTGATCTTGCGAACCGTTATATTATCAACCTTCTTCCGAGGCTAGCAGAATACGACGAGACGGTGCACCGTCGACTTCTTGACGGACCAAGTACTCCAACCACCGGCTGATGGTCATCTTTAAGCACGTTATGTTTGTTTGTCGTGGTGCTAGAAAGAGAAGTACGATGAAATTTAGGTAGGTATTAAGACCAGGGAGGAAGCGATATAAATTCTTGTTGGGATAAGATAATGATTTTAGAAATTGCCATGTAATGAATCGATAAGATGTTTTGAATTGAAGCTCTGGTGACTTTCTCTGGATCCTGCTGCTCCGTTATTCCCGAATCTTGTGAGACGATCGAGGAGCCGATTGACCTCCTATATGGTACATTAGGTAGGTATGTAGCTCTACCTTGCAACCCGGATGGCAACATTGAGATCTAAAAGGTTCTTCAATTACTGTTGGAACCCTCACACTCACGTTTGAACTATTTGTATTTAAATTGCCACCCAGATGGATGCTACGTAAGCACCTGGAGCTCAGGTGGCACCTTCAGCCACCACCGAGGTTGTCTGCATTCCATTTTAAGCGATCGAATAGCGATAGCGAGATCTATCTCCCAAGCCAGGCAAAAATGGCTGGAAGTATTTTATTTGTCTGAAATAAGATGTATCCAATTCAAATAGTTTATTGTGGAGTGTACGAAGAGTCGCAGTTGTTCTCGAAAGTCGTCGATACTGCGACAGTTGGGAACACTCAAGATATTCAAGTGATATATTACCTTATAAAGCGCTGAATTACTCACAATGAAAAAATTTCCAAGAAGTGGACAGGCGTTCGAGGTTCTTTCCTTCGTATGCTGCACACGTTGCTCATATCCCCTATTTAGGAAAGCCGGGGCATCCGAGATGGAGGTTTGGGTTCTAGGTCCGCGATTGCGATGATCCAACGTGTGGTGAAGCGTTTTGGGTAGTATTAATCTTCTACTGGATATCAAGGTATGCTTAGACTCCATCTTGATAAACAACTGCTATATTTGGCCAAATGAATGACCTTTTGATCAAATCTTTTTGACTTCTGTTGAGACTTTTGGAAGTTCTGTACTCATTATTACTGAGATGTTGAATTCCATGTTTTCACAACTTTCCCTGCTATTTGTAACGATGATTTGCGGATTGCGAGGTCATTAGATGGAGTCGCTTAACTTAGGTCCACCATTAACTTTCGTATGATATATACCTTATGTAGGTAGGATGCTGGGAAGAGATATGACCAGAGAACCGAAATAATGGAAGCTGTCAGTTCTACTGTGTTGACACGGAGTTGTAGAGAGAAACACGCTGTGTGCCAGTGTAATTCGTATACGCGGCGAATAAGCTGATAGGCCACGAGACTCGATGGAGCTGCGGATCAGCAAGCCCGCTTGGACGTAAAAAAAGAACTAAGCCAATGCCGTGTAACTGTATCATAGATTAACTGCGGAATACAATTGGGGGTAGCGTAACTTGTTCCTAACTGCCGATCGTTGAATGCCTCCTCATCCGGACCATCTTGTACTGAAGATTCATATGACAATCCTCGTTTAGGATTGAGGGTCACACCCAGATTTGGAAGTTCGCTTTTTACAATTAACTTGCCATTGGCTAGAAAACGTGCCCTGCAGCTACAAGCTCGATAATGTTAGAGTGGGGAGCTGATCTCATCTAGCTGCAACGTTATTTCTCCAGCCTGAGTCCCCGATCTGCGAGTTCGGACGTTTGAATGTGCTAGCATCAGACATCATTTACTTCCTATATGAAAAAGCCACACCGAGTAGAATTCGCTCAGAGTCTTTCACAAAGGGCTCTCCGGGTCTTCGCATCTTAACTGAAGCTAATTGCAACAATTGGATCAAAGCGCGAGATCCTGGTTTTCCATGGGGAGGGGAGTGACCGGTAGAGATAAACTGGAGTATGCGGATATTGGTCGCTTATTTGATGATTTGTCGTACTACCGAGTTCCGCCACGACGTTATGGGAATGTGAAGCTGCTTGAGTTGACACTTCAAGCCGTGTCTTACAAGGTGTCACCTCGATTATATTGAGCCGAATGATTGGGGGGATCTTCAGACTTTTCGGCAGCTTGATCATCCACGTTGGGCTCCTGTGCATCCCTGAGAATTTCCTAGTCTTTCATATTTCCAGTACCAGTAACAGTAGGCTCAATGCTAGGCAAGGCTTCATTCTCACTGCTAAAGCCGTCAGAATCCGTCTCCGAACGGTCGCGATGACATATTGCTATGGTTAGACTGCGTCGAGTTGGGATTGGATGATTGTGTCCGGGACGCATTATCGCGGGTTGCTCTGCGCGATCCCTGCATTTTGGAGATCAGGTTGAGTTGATAATGACATGGGGGTGATAACTTGGTTTTTAGATCTGGGGGGTTTGCACCTCAACAGGAGGAAGACATTTCTCCTTTGAGTGCCAACGTGAAGCTGATATGGTAATGTGTATCTCTTAGGATTGTTCGGCTTCGCGATAGGTAGTAGTTTTGTAAATGACAAGCATCTCTGTGTAACCTCCCTTCCTGTTGTACTCCCGTAGAGAAGAGACCAACCAACTTTACGTAGAGTCCAATACGTCCGCCAATATTATTAATAAGAGGAACAGGGGGATTATGAAGTATCAGTTACAAAATGACTTTTACCCTAAATTTTCTGGTATAGTGACTACCATGGCTCCCAAATATGTTAGACCGGAGGCACTCGGAGGTCGCGTCGCTTACGGCGCGTGCCGGGAAAAGGCTTCGGAGCTCATTATCACCGGTCGGAGTTCTATCCGAGGGCTACCCGAGGGCATCACGAAGGCACTGTAGTTAATCTCTAGTAATCCGCAACCTCGAATGTTCAGGTTGTGCCGTTCTCGTTGCGATGGCCGATCCACTGCTGATGTGGCGGATGGAAGGTGAGAGAGCGGAAGTTGATTTGGGAAATGTTGATTGGTTGAAAAGGTCCCAGTGAATTGTTCTAGATTCTGATAGGTTATTACTTTGTCCTAGGTGGACCGGTGGTTACGGCGGCCAGGGGCGGGTCAGGGGAACAGGAAAAGACAGATCTCGACGACCCGCTCCTACGACGGTTTGACCAAGTTGATTCGTTCTTCTCGAGCCCTATCAAGCCTTGTCCTTCTCTTGTCGTCCTAAAAAATACCACCGGATGCTCTCCAACACCACCCTCCTGCCCTACTCACCAGTCATTCATTGCACCGTCGCACTGCAGAATGGATGAACACTGCGCCCTCTGATTGACAGTGATTCGCAATCAAGCTTTTCTACCGGTCTTCTTTGGGTGGTGTCGCAATCAATGAGACTATCCGGTGCTACGTCAAAATGAGCGCGTGATGGCGATTGCGGCTACAAACGCCGTCCGGGTTGTCTTCTAGAAGCAATCCCCTGTGCTAGCAGCCATGCTGGTTGGGTCATGGAAGTGGTGGGAGAAGGTTGTTGGCCAATCCTGTCAGGGGCAATGTCCAATACTGTAACTGCAGATCTCCAACGCACCCGAGGTGCTACGTAGGAAGTATGCGTTGCAGCAAGCCTTGCATATCAGAATCGACACTCGACTGAATGAATTCGACAGCGGTGAAGACACTGAATTGATGATGATGCGCTATCGACAAATTGGTTATAATTATTCTAGTCCCAGCTCGATAAACAGGCTAATCTCCATTCGTTACGGGAGGGCGGAGGCTCAGATTGCCCCATCTTCCCCAGTCGAACTTGTCAAGATGGGGGAGATGGGAAGAAGTACGCGTCCTAATGATCTCAACTTGAGTCGAACATTTGCGAGCATTGCATTCTTTCTGTCTTACGCGGGAAGCATAGTCGATCAAACTGTTGAGCAAGGAAATGTGCCGGGTGTGGGAAGCGGTTGATTCTAGATGCAACGTCCTTTTCCCTCTTTGGGATGAGTCAATGGTTAATCATATGCATCGAGTTGCGGTCAGAGATTTTTCTCCAAGCTTGCCATTGTCTAATTGTTAGCGCAGCAGCGAAAAAAGCTGAAGTGGAAAGTTGGACAAAGTCAGGCTTCTATCAAAGAATGTGTACCACCTACCTAGGTAAGTACCTAAGTACTATCGGCCCTAACATCATTGATGGTAGTGGGGCTCTGCATAACGTCGGTCGGCAGAATCAATTGTTTGGTCACAACGTACAGGACCGAGAAAAGGTTCAGGTTCGAGGTTGCAGCACATTGATTTAGCTTTTTTCACCCACCACCTGCATATTGCAGGTGCGTTTCTTTTTTTGTATTCATCATCACAACATTTCGGTATCTCCAACTACTAGAGTACGAATACGTTCGCCAATCTCTATATAAAAATTTCAGGATGTTGGTGGCCCGAACACATCCTATATTGATTTAATGGATCCGGCATATCACAAATGTAACTCAATTGAACATTTCGTTCTTTGCTTAATTGCATTATCACACTTGGAAATGGGGAAATAGGTACGTCATTATGTACGTGCTTCCTTCGGCGAGTGACCGTAAATCACATGCTCCATAATTTTCTGAGTGGCGGGGCAGAGAAGCTAGTACTTTCTACTCTAATTCACACACAAAACAACAGAACGCCCCATCAAATTCTCTTTTATCCTCACTTTTTCCCTCTTCTCTTGGAAATAGATAAAAATACACAACTCTAGACCATTTTCTTCCGCTCAAATAACCGTCCCAAGCGCGCCACTTGCACGGTTTTATTTTTTTACTCCCTTCAGCTTACCGAAAACGAGCGGTTTTGACACCATCCAGCTTTTGGCCTGCGAGTCACAAAGCTCCCCAAATACATAAAACCCTACCTCGACTTGCCTTTGGTCTTCTCAAAGGCAATCCAGCTAACACGGCTCCCGCGGCCGTGAGCTTCGTTTCTGATCAAGATTTCAGTCTGCGAAAGACTTTCCATATCATCAACTTGCGACCACCACCACCCGCTTCTACTGAAGTCGCCTAAAGAGAACCGAACGCCCATCTTGTTCGATAACAACCCCCACCATCACCCATTTCTCTCTCCCACCCACCAGCTGCCGCATAGGACGAGTTCTGAGGTTCTTCCTCTAATCGAGGGAGAGTCGAGGAGACCTCGTCAGATCGCTTCGGGATCAGGAAGCTACCGTTTTCGACCCCCCTAACACCAACTCGGAGGAACACGTTCCTGGTATTTTGACAAATCATATAATACTATCTATTCTCCCATTTGGATAGTACTTAGACTCTTCTTAGAGCTCCTAATCCTACACGTACCGAACTTACACGAAGTCCTTACCTCCTCATCGACATCCTTCGCCGCCAACAACGAAGGATATGGTTATGGCAACAGCCGCTGTTGACTGCTTCCCACAGACTCACTTTGAGAATAATCATATTCTTGTCAAGAAGAGTTTCTTCTTTGAAAGTCAGCATCACCATAATGGCGCCGTAATTGCTAAGCAATTAATTGGCGATGCTCTTCGCCAGCGCGTTGAGAACATCGACCATGAGTCTTGTGAACCAGGAGATGAGGACACTTTCTTCGTGGGCGATCTTGGCGAGGTCTACCGCCAGCACATGAGGTGGAAGAAAAACCTTCCCCGTGTCAAGCCATTTTACGGTATGTTCTGCCCATATATCTCGTCCGTTCTTTTAAACTCCCACATCTAACGTAGTCTGCAGCGGTCAAGTGCAACCCTGACCCCAAATTCCTCCAGCTCCTTGCCGGATTAGGCACCGGGTTCGATTGTGCCTCGAAATCCGAGATTGAACAGGTCCTCAATATGGGCGTTGATCCAGCTCGCATCATCTATGCTCAGCCATGCAAGACCAACTCTTACGTGCGCTACGTCGCCAACCGAGGCGTCAAGCAGATGACCTTCGACAATGCCGACGAACTGCGTAAAATTGCCAAGCTCTTTCCCGATGCAGAGCTATTCTTGCGTATTTTGACCGATGATTCCTCGAGCTTGTGCCGTCTAAGCTTGAAGTTTGGTGCCTCCCTAGACTCTACCGACGAGCTCCTAGGTCTTGCTAAGGAACTTGGCCTTAACGTCGTTGGTGTGAGTTTCCACGTTGGTTCCGGAGCTTCAGACCCTCTCGCCTTTCTCAAGGCTGTCCAGGATGCGGAAACCGTCTTTAAGCAAGCCTATGCTCATGGCTTCGACTTACAGACGCTTGACGTTGGTGGCGGGTTCAGCGGTGACACCTTTGAGGATATGGCCCACGTCCTCCGCGAGGCTTTAGACGAGTACTTCCCGCCACACATCAACATCATCGCCGAGCCTGGCCGGTACTATGTTTCGTCGGCTTTCACCATTGCTTGCAACATCATTGCCCGCCGCACTATTGACAACCCAGTTACGGGCGAGACTAGCTACATGGCTTACGTCAACGATGGATTGTATGGCAACTTTAGCAGTATCATGTTCGACCACCAACACCCCGTTGCTAAGGTGTTGCGATCAGGGAAGCGGACCTACTACAATACCCCTCTTGCTGATAGCTTGCCCGACGGTGTCAGCGCTGGTATTGAGTACTCTATCTGGGGACCGACGTGTGATGGCATCGACCGCATTACTGAGAGCATTCGCTTCGCCCAGGAGCTTAATGTGGGTGACTGGTTGTACTTTGAGGATATGGGCGCTTATACCAAGTGTTCTGCCACCAAGTTCAATGGCTTTAGCGACAGTCACGATGTCATTTATGTCTGCAGTGAGCCTGGCGCGAGAGCTCTCATGGATCTCTAAGCGTCCACCTTAGCGACCATGAAATGTGTTCTGCCTGTACAGCGAAACCTGGGGTGTATATGATTATTTTTCTTTTAAGATAGACTTAATGATGGCTTGGTCGCCGCCATCCTGGAAGAGGTTCTTTCTTTCGATTATATTGGTTATAGACGTTTTCCCGGTCAAGAGGCTGGTGCATATAGAAAAAAAGAAAAAGAATTGGTTTGGATAGCGAGCTATCCCTCATAGAAACATCTTTCTAGATATAAGGTGCAATGAGGTGTTGAATGGTCCTAGCGCTCGCTCCCCTCAAAGTCAACGTCCCCACCATCTATGCTGTAGAACTTCGCCCATGGTTGCTCTAGCCGCCGGATCTAACCTTGTCATCATAGATATCACATCCTTAGCTTCACTGGTAAGATTTAGAAATTCCTCCTTGGCCCAATTCTCGAATTTCGCGCCGGGTTCTTCGACCGCGACCTTTTGAGCCCACTCAGACACGGCCTGCAGAAGCTCGCTCCATAGGTCATCATCAACTAGTTTGAGAAGACCCTGCGGAAGCTCTGGTCCGAAGAATAGAAAAAGCCGGCCCAAAACCTCCTGCTCAGGTACTACATTGTTTTCTTGTAGCTCTTTGAAATTCACAAGCAACATCTGTTCACCTGTAAGGCCATAGAGACACTGTATGCGTGTTTAGCAAAATATCTACTCCAAGAAGCAAGTTCACTCACCACAAGTCCAAATGAAAAGACATCTGATGGCTTCGCGATACCTTTTCCAGTTTGCGCTTCGGGACTCCGCCACATGACATTTCCAATCCTATTTCCGCCCGGCAGTCGGAGTGGCCTATCATTTTCGAGTTGCAATCCACAGTCGAGGTCACCCAAAGCCACTCTTATAATCTGCATCTTTTCTTGGTCGTCTACATCCCAGTCAACCAAGATGTTATCCGGTTTCACATCTTCGAGAGACATATAATTAGTAAAAGCCCTGGTATTCAGATCTTCCATGTAGAGACAAGTGAGATCCGTACCTATATGGATCCAATTCTCGTCATGAAGGTCTTTCAGCGCCTCTCCGGTTTGCCGCAATATAAGTTTCCTTGCCTCTACAGGAAGGTCTGGGCGCTCATGAAGCAGGGATAGTAGGGTACTTCTAAAGTAATCGAAGACAAGAACATTCTCGAACTCGTTATAATCTACCGGCATTCGTAGACTATAAGATTGTGCAAACTTGCGTTTGAGATCTAAAGATTGGTTGAATATTGACTCATGTACTCTCTTAAGGACGAAAGATTGACTTCCACATCTGGATGGGATTAGAAACGCTTCTAATTAGCCCCGAACTCCAATTTTGGTATAAAACATACTCCGCACGACATATATCCAGCTCGGGGTTAGAGGGATGTGGCCTGAGTACATTGCTCTTAATGTAATTACGGCTAGAGTGGCCTACAAGTGTTGACACCATTCTCCTAGTTGTAAATCGAGTATAGCGAGGGAAAGACATTATATATGAATTACCATGGACAGCGATACTACGATATGAAGAGTGCTGGAAAGCATAGTAAAAGAGGCGGCGTGGGATAATTTACTTATGGATGATTGTAGGGGCTGTGAGATGCCTGGTTTAGCGACCTGCAAGGGGGATCAGCCGTACGAGACCCCTAATGCATGTCTCTCCCAACCTGTCTACAGCACCTAGGTACAGCATGTAGGTTACACAATGAACATATGTACAAGCGATTTTGTGCCGTGTAGTGTACTGGGTATCTGATTTCAGAAGTAGATACCTCAGGTATCTATGTAGCTATTATACGCGGATGCCTATGGACGTCGCGTGTTGTGTGCTGGTACTGCGCGTAATAATAAAGAAAGGATATCATTACTAGGAGGCGACGCGTGAACCAGGCGTCTACTTGATTAGTACACTGCAATAAGCGATACATTACCCCCTTTGGACTGCGTTGTCAGGGTGAGGTTAGTCGGCGCACGAAACCGACAACACACATATTATTTCGCCGTGGAATAATCGCGTTAAAATTTTTCTACCTTTCGCACATAAATAATGGAATTCGCCGGTTCTACACAACATCTTCCATTCTCAACCTTAACACAACTAATTCTCAGGGCTACTTCCACGCCGCATGAACACCTCCTTACAACCCCCTTAGAACCTCCAGGGCTGGACGTTTCGTCGCTCATTACAGCCTACTTCGCACCAAGCTTCCTCTAAACTGTCGTGTTCCTCAATCTTTATCCTCTTCAATCGTCGTTGCCATTCTCATCGGCTTCTTCGTGTCCTACAATCGTCGTCGTCTTCATCGCTATTCAATCAACTTCATAATATGATCCAAATAGTAAGTTCAAATTACTACCTACTTCAAAAGGCCCTATTATAACTTGCAAGTCATTACTAACGCGATATTCATAGAGTCTCGAGCGGACCAAGGCAGCCGTCGAGAGAATTCAAAGTGTTCTGGATAACATACCAGCAACAATATCTACCTAGGACAAGCAAATTGCGTCCGTAAGGAACCTCAGTTTGAGCCAACATGCTCAAAGCCTATCATGACTCCGCAGCAACTCCCTTCGCCCCTAAACATATCCCTCCTCCTTAGACACCACGATCGCCGTGATAATGGCACATCGTCTCCGTCGGGAACGTACCTCAGTTACCGTGTGCTCGGTGGCCGTGGCCGTGGCTGTTATAACCTACCAAGAGCAGGTGGGAGCAGAGAAGTTGAATGAAGTGAAACATGATGAAGTTCGAAGACCTATCCCTGTGTTCTATCACATCTTCAAGATAGCCTTGAAGAGTTACTCTCACCAGGCGCATCGCAGCAGCAAAGACCAAAGCGTCTGGTGGAGTCACGATGGACTCGACAGACAGCTGAAGGAGATTGCAATCTTCATTCAGTATTGGGACTACAAGAAAATTGTCCTTACACAAGAAGCAGTCAGGCACTGAATCCCAGGGAGTATAGAATAAGGCAACTCTGTGGGTGTAAAGCCCAAGGTCACTCCACAGGGACAGTCTGCAGTTGCGAAGCACCAACTCTGTGCCCCGGCGCATCTCTCCGTGCGCTACAGAAAGAGGCTCAGATGCAGACGAGTCTCTGCAGCTACGACACGTCCAACGCACGCGAAGCCCCACCCCCTTTAGCCTACTACAGGATTCAGATGCAGACTCTCTACAGCTACGACGCAGTGATGTTTAAAGCAACCTTCTTAGGCTCCAAACGATCGGTTTGGCTTCAACGGCACTGTTAGTAGGAACAACGTCGTTGGTGAACAAAGGGGGTGCAACCTCATCATGGCACCTCCGAAGTTGAGGCTGTGGGGTACCACATCTCCGGGGTTGAAGAATATCAGAGCCCAAAACAACAACGACAAAGTGTAAGCACAATATAAGAAGAATACAGGAACTATGGAAATCTAATACGATGACACAGACCTCAACTCCAAGGTTACGGGACAAGGTGAACTTGAAATGACTTCATGAAGTACAACTCGAAACAACATCGTGACGGATATTGTTTGCGGGAAGAATACGAAAGGGAGAGAGACAGGGCAAGGCAGAAGCTCACCAGAGATGGTCTACGAAACCCAACAAGCACTACAGACACTTACTACGGAGTGGTTCACTGGAGACACTAAGAACAACTTCCACATCTTAGGTGGAGATAGCTCCCACGTACTGGGATGATGGCTAACCCGTCGTTCCTGTGATGGAGAAGGTAGTAATTCTCCTCCGAGTACAGCATCAACGAACTAATTCAATTCCGCTGATAAGGTAACGCCAACACAAAATACGCACTTTGCAACAAGCATAACAAGGACAAGGAGAAGGACGACAAGGACAAGACCGACGAGGTCAAGGATGAGGGCAAGAACGGTGACAAGGACAAGGACAGAGAGGCTTGCTACTCCGAAAGACAAGGGGAATATCTATTGAAGCTGGATCGTTGAGAACAGCACAGAGCCCACCCTGTGGCACGGGGGTATTGCGTACCCGATAGCTCGCCACAATCGCTCTAGGTTTCTTAGAATGAGCACAAAGTCAGGCCGCTCTGTGGCCGAACTCTCAGGTACGAAATACCCCAGTGCCACGGGGTGGGCTCTGTGCTGTTCTCAACGATCCAACTTCGTCGACAATCATGAACCATGACAAGCCTACTGCCAAATCCGGCAACATGATCAGCTGTGGACTATAGGTGTGATCCTGGTAGTCCATCATGTTGCTAGATGTGTCCAACAAGAGATGGATGGGATGCCTACCTACCTTCCTTGCCCTGCGTCGGACCTCATCCGCCGTGATTGTCACATCACGACCGCCATTGAAGCTTCACCGTATCGTAGCTTCGTTCATTGTTTGAATGAAGCTGCTTACGATTAAATCTCAGTTCAAACACACGAGTGGTCTTCGTCGCAGACCCCCAGAGGGGACGACAGTGACTCTCCGACTCCTGAATGCTGCAAGGGCCTACGCCGTAGCCAAAGCCGGCCCAACCACTCCAGTCTCATTGCGTTATCGGCGGCAGCGCTGGCAACCAGACACAGATTCCAATTTTGAAATGACTCCGAATTGAGGAGAAGTGCGTTGCACTCTCCTAAAAATTGGGGTCTGTGCCTGGTTTCCGGTGCTGCCGTCACCGCAGCAATGGGGCTGAAGTTGACCATACACTATCAAAACTCTCCGTCGTCTTGGCCCTGGTGGAGAGGGCATGGTACGCTCGATTTAGAAGATCCCGGTCGCCCCCAATGGTTGTTGAGCTCGACTTACAACCATGGACACCGACACACATCAGGCGTGAAGGCCATTTCCTACTATAAAGGAGGACTATCAGCTATGACTAGCATGCACACATGTGGGCACTTTTGATGAAGTTATGGAGGCGCGCCGCAGCCACAAAGCCTCCAGGGCGAGATCAAGAAGCTATATGTTGTTCGTCTGCTGCCTTCGCCAGGAGGGTGCTCATCATCACACGCATCCCACGGTGGGAGAGGTCTGTCCCGGTGTCCCACAAGACCTGTAAATGAGTGATAGAAGACTGAAAGCCGAGGTGGACTTCAGTCATCCCTGACCATGGGACATTTGAGGAAACAAAGGGGATGACGAGGACATGTCGACCTCGAAGACATTCTGTGGCCGCTGTTGCCGAGGATATACTCAACAGTATAGCTTCTGTTTGGGAGGAGGTTAGCTTGAAGCAGTACGGGTAAGGGACTGGTGACTGTATGTACCTATATCATAGGTCGTTCTGGAGCCCTCCGTACAAATACCATCGTATTGTGCCCCTGTGAGGTTCGGGTCATAACGGCAGATAGTTATAACAGGTAGCAATCAAACATACCTAACAACATTCATCCAATAAGACTTTCGTGACTAGTATATCGATGATACTCGAATGAAAGGCTCTAAAAGTTACAAACTGCTATAAGCGCCAAGACATACGAGGCATATAGCTCTGTAATCCAATCATTGTAGTATAGGGTATGTCGCATCCTTTATCATTTTCCGCCAGTTTGCTGTCTTACCCAATGCCAAGGTGACCTTGATGGAGTAGTATAACTTTGAATCTAACTAGAGTATGACCTTATGCCTATTTCTTCTATTTTCTCGATTCCACTTACATAATGGATAGCGAAGTTGGTTGGCTCAACTGAAGGAATGAAGCAAACACCTGTATATTACTGTCGTGATCATCACACCTTCCTCGCTTCCACCGACTTGGATAATGATGGCAAGCACATCCACACAATCATGTGACAACCATAGTCACAACATGTTTGTGAGGTAACTTCCATCTATTACGGATAATAACATCCAGCATCAATCCATTTGAAGAGAGCTACCCCATTCATGAGCAGTTTCCCTATGTGCTCAGCATATGCAATATGATTGTTTCGTGCGTGGTATATAAAGTCGCTGAATCTCAGATCTTTCTCCTAAAACATCTCTCATCATCAACTCATCCCCTCCCTCATCTTTCTCCTAAAGCTGCAATATCTACAACTAACTACCTGGTACCTCATACCAACCTATCACCTCTCAAATCGACCAAGATGAAGGCAGTCTCTCTCCTTGCGTTCGTCTCGCCAATCCTGGCCGTGGCTGTCAAAGTAAGTTATCTGCATTATCAACGCAACAAGTCCAGATATCGTGCTAACTGGCCTTCTCACACCAGCGCGAGTCAGTCGGTGGCCCCATTGTAAGTTCCACGTCTCCAAGTTGATTCTATCGGAGCCAAACATACATATAGCAATTAGGTACTAACATCTTGCAACAGCTTGATGACGACATCAAGGTCCTCTGTGGCGCTCCCCCCAACTTCCCGGACAGTGACTATCCCGCTCTGGACTACAGCTACCCCATCGGCCTTCTGCTCGGCGGTGGTAGCCGCAAGCTTCACATCGATGCTGGTCCGGCCAATTGCAAGCAGGCTGCTTGCAATTCTGGTGGCGGAGCAGGTGTCTTTGTCTGCAACGATCAGCACAATGGTGTTGACTTGCTGTTGACTGACATTGTAAGCACACACTTGTCTATATTATCTTGCTATATGTTGCTGAACACTCTAACTTGTATATCAGGGCTGGTTCGCCCAGCGGGTGTACGACAAGTGCAAGCACCGCCTTGCTGATGGAACCGACCATGTTCAGAAAGGCCAGGCTTTTAACCCTGACAACTGGAATGTCATTTTGACCGACGTTGGTAGTACCTGCACTGCTTCCACCTAGTTTCGATTATTCGGATCTACCTTGGCGGTTCGCTACCTAAGTGGGAGACGTGTTAAGATCAGGGGCAAGGTGATACTATAAGGATGCTCGCGAATAGTCAGGAGATTTAGCGATGTATTCACTGAAATTCCGTTAATATACTGCGTTCATATTTTCCAACCACTATTCGTCGTTGTGTATTGACCTAGATGGCCTTAGAGAGGGCAGTAGAGACTAGAGACGAGTAATTATCTTTTAGTTGCATTACTTTCTTTTCCTTCTCGAGCGTTCCTCCCAAGCATTATAAGCGCCGAAAACCCCAACCGTACAAACGACAGTTACAGCCAATGTAGCCACGCAAACCCACCCCGGAACCTTCGCGCCATTTATCTCCTTAATGTTCATGCCGAAAATGCCGGTTACGAATGATAAAGGTACATATATCATTGCTAGCTGCGCGAGCTTCTGTCCATAATGAGCCTGTTGGATACTAGTCTCAGAGTCCAGAACCGTGATGGAGCTCATAAGAAGTTGAAACGTGTCCATGAGGAACTTTTCCGCAGCCCCGGTTTCCGCCAATATCTCGTCGAAAATAGCGTCAGGGAAGCCCACATAGCCTCTACGAGGAATCATCTCGCGAATCTCCTCCAGCTCCTCTCTTACTAGTTGTGGCATCCATTTCCTTGCCTTCGAAACCTCCGTGCGTAACATTGCTAGCGTTTGACGACATTCATGGAGATTGTCGTTGATACCAATACTGGGCCGTCGAATATCTTCGAACGAGATCCGTTTAATGTGATTATCCGCATGTCGGAGATTGGCAGCCCAGGTGGACGCTACCACGAGATACAGCACAGTATCAGCTGATGGCACTCGGGAGTATAGTACGTCGAAGTGCCACGAGTGAGTGAAGAATTGCTCCAAGTTCTCAAATAACGAGTGATGCGGGCGACCGAATAGCTGCGGCATTACTAAGCCGCCTCGGTTATCGGATACGGGAAGATGCAACCTCGCCATCGACATAGATAGCTGCGTTTGGTTATTGAGGGATGATATCATAGGTGCGTCGATAAGGAAGAGGACTATAATCCATAGGTGATTAGTGTAAAAGTTTTCGTTCCTATGAACTGGTATACTAACTGAATTTTTTGTTCATTTGATAGTAAGATATACGGGTTGCGGCTTGCCATCCGTACGGCATGTGGTATTCAAGGCGGCGATGGATGAAATTAGGATTTTGTAACAAATTTGATTGTGGAGGCTCCCGATCGAGATGTCCCAAGTGAAATACTCCGTCTACATGCCACGAGACTCGAGTAGGGTTACATGATTCCTTCGTGGCATCGAGTCGATTTCCAACGTCGAATTCCTTGTGTATATTATGCATGGGGCGTTTCTGCTCAATTGGTGAGCTGCTGAAAACTGCTTTCCAGGGAGAAGGTCCGGTCGGATTTTGCATATGCTCGCAGAAAAAGTTCACATCAATATTCAAAGTCGTACCCAGGAGGGCAATCCAATCTGGACTGATATTCTCGACTATGATGACGGAAGCAACTTCCTTCGATCTGGGACGCACTAAAGAAGGAACGTCCGAGAGTGCTAGAAATCGTTGCTCATCCAAGTCACAATACAGCGCTCTCGTCTTGGCAAAGGAATTCAGAGCCATGCCTGCGGATGCATTTTTGGTATTAACCTGATGTACTTGTTTCCAGAATTCCCCTAAATAGTCCTCTTTGGAGATATGCTCCCGCCCCTTTGCAAAGCTTCGAGCCATATTTCAAGGAGACATTACAGCTTTTCACTAGCTTGTGGGAAATAGGGGGTTGAAAAGGGGGTCAAAATTTTTTCATTACGCCCCTCAGATATTAGGGGGGAACGCGGGATAGAAAAAATTGCATATTTGTATGTCTTGACTTCAAGGCTGTCTTAGCCTTGAGTGGGAATGGCCAATGCCACGTATTTCGCCCACCATGGCTGAGCAACCAAGGCAGAAAATCACGACGACTAGTGCTAGCGAAGAACTTACGCCTCTGCTACCATGCATGCGACGCCGTGCATATATTGCGAGGCTTATCTAGGTGGAGAGGCCTAAAAATCAACCTGACTGGCTCCTCGTATAGCTGCTCTTGTAATAACGGATAGGATACAGGATTCAAATGCCGAGTAACATACCTACAGACACCGAAATACGTGAATCTTTACGTCAGCGAATGTCACCTAGCCATTGATAGAGTCAAAGGAATCGTGTCTATTAGAGATATAGGTGATGAAGCTGATGATAGCTGAGGTAGATGTATATATATACCTAGGGGTGGATACGGATTATCCTTAATCCGTATATCCGATTAGGTAAGTCACATGACTCCTGAGTCATCTCTCATCTCAGTGATTACCTAATGACTCTATATCTGCGGATTGCTGAGTAAGATGGTACAGACGCGGGTTACTAAGCATTTATTTATTAGGTAGCATGGAGTAGGTTTCTTTCATAGGTCATCCCCTTGAAGCGGTGTAAACCTCTAAATTTGGGGTATCTAGTAGGAGTGCTGACGAACACCTACGACCTACTAGAGGCCATGCATTGTAATCCTACAGAAAACACCAATACAAGATGCAGAACAGCTCAAACATATGGAGAGACGGTGGTCGCAGATCGCATGATGCTCAGTAAGCGACATCTGCATTATAAGTAGGTACCCCACGAGGGTCGCAACCTAGGTGAGCTGAGGGGTTGAGGCTTACACGAAGCCTCCTCCATTTACCATTTTCCCTAAAAATTGAATTGTTATTTCCCACAATATGTTCAAACTAAGCTCGGACGAATCGTTCAACTTCGAGCTGCTCCGGCTGCTCTCTCATACAGCGTATAATGGCGCAGACGTGAGTGAGTGCCTCATCGCAGCCGAGGAGATCGCGCCCGGCGACTTCGAGTCCTGGTACACGGCATGGAACAAGCGCGCGGAGCGGGTTCTCTCCCACATCAAGGACTTGAAAGACCCTATCTCCATCCGAGACGCCATGTTCCGAGCTGCTACTTACAGTCGGGCTGCGGACTTCTTCCTGCACGGCAATCCGGATGACCCGCGTATCAATTCGCTGTGGAAGAGACAGACCGAGTGCTTCGACGCGGCCATCTCACGGCTAGAGAACCCGGGGTACAGGAGGCTAGTGAAGGCAGACGGGTTCGACGTCCCAATCATAGTCTTCCCGGCCGGAAAGCTCGGCGATGCGAAGAAACGGCCTACGATCCTCATGGGCAATGGCTTCGACGGCTCAATGGAGGAGATGTACCACATGCACGGCGCAGCCGCGCTCGAGCGCGGGTACAACGTCGTAGTCTACGACGGGCCGGGCCAGCCGACCGTCCGCCGCGGTCAGGATCTCGGATTCATCCACAACTGGGAGGCCGTCGTGACCCCCGTCATGGACTTCCTCGAGACACTCCCCTTCGTGGACGCCACGAAAGTCGGGTTAATAGGGTATAGCTTAGGCGGCTATCTCTGCGCGCGCGCAGCCGCCTTCGAGCACCGGCTCGCGGCGGTCTTCCAAATTGACGGGCTATACAACTTCGGAGCAGCGACTCCGTTCCAAGATTCCGAGGGACTTAACAAGATCCTCGCTGGTGTGGATGATGAGGCGCAGATACAGGCCCTTCTGAACGACCCGAAAGTCCCAACGGGCTTCCGCTGGATGCTGGGTCAGGGGCTGTGGGCCTTTAAATTGAAGTCGCGGGTTGAGTTCTACGAGAAGGTGAAGCTGTTCAATCTCACGGGAATCGCGGATAAGATACAGTGCCCGGTATTTGTGGGTGATCCCCAGAAGGATATGTTCTTCGTGGGGCAGCCGGAGCAGATGGCTAAGGCGCTGGGTGATAAGGCTACGCTTGTGAAGTTCACGGCAGAGGATGGCGCGGAGGAACATTGCCAATTTGGTGCGGCGAGATTCACGAATGCTGTTATGTATGAGTGGTTTGAGGATAAGGTTGTGAAGGTGTGAAAATGTTACCTATTTGGATTGACATCATTGAGATACACCCACAGCGAGGCTACCTCTTAGAGATCTTTACCACATCTAAGCCCATTTCTTGTATCTCCTATGGTTGAACGGTGACACAACTTCGCGTGTGGTACTCGGTCTTGCCTCAAATATCGGCCCTCGCGAGTCGAGTAACTACTCCCAGGATCTTCTCCTTAAATATACAATGTGCCTCGAATTGGTCAAGACCTTTCGTCAATGTGTCAAAATTCAGACACGTTTCAATCACATCGGCGATGGACTGCCCAGCCATATGGGATACATCTCGTTGGGTAGTTGCTAGAATCTCCTTTTTCAAATCCTCGGAGCCGAGTGGCTGCCCTTCTAGGATCTTAAACCTATATGTAACGGGTTTCCACTGCACAAGTTCGAAAAATATAACTCCCTAATTGAGTATTAGCTGCCTCTAGGTACCTACGTGATGATGTAACAGATTGAGGTGAGAAAGTGAGAAAAAGTGGGGAAGGGGAAAGGGGCAGGAGAATTTACCAATGAGTAGATGTCGTGTGCTTTAGTAAACCTGACCGGTTTTCCCCATCGATCTGGGTGACGATAGGCATTATTTTCTAGGGAGAAGTCTGATCTCAAGTCAGTCTCCGCATCTGCGGGACGGGACCATTTAAATCCCAGAAGGTAAGGGTTATCAAAATCGAGATTCGATCCATTGAGATAACCGGGCTGGGCTGTTCCTGGGTTGGTCCTCTCGAGGAGAATGAAGTTCTTGCTTTTCAATTCCTCGTGTACCCATCCAACTCGATGTAAACCCTCTACAGCCGTAGCTAGAGAATGGGCAAGTTTAAATCGTAGACCGAGAGGGACACGATTCATCTTAGAGTAGAGATCATAGAGTGAAGTAGGATTCTTTCTAACGTCATATCCCTCTCCTACGGAAAATACCACCTCGATCTGCTTTCTATACCTATCCTGGATGTACCCAAAACAAGGGAGAACATGTTTGCTGGTTCTGTTTGGATGAGATAACCGCTCTATCATTCTCCTGGTTTTGATCAAGGTATCTGGTGGCATGTCAGTTGTCCCACTGGTAGGTGTGTATGGGAAACTTTCAACAATCACAAGGTACTTCTTTTGATAGTAACCGTAGCGTAAACGGGCTAGGGCCGTTCCACTCGATTGACCTGGGACATAGGTGATTCTAGTGTTAGGAAGTTGGCCATCTTCTGAAGGATCCGAAGTCTCTAGGACACATTGCCTTAAATCAATATCAGATTTCGCGTCAATAGCCAGAGTGATCTCGTCTTCTATGGCATCTTCGAGGTTGATTTGCGGGTCAAGTAAAATTCCATCCCGGGCGCTCTGACAGAACTCCTCGACCTTGGACCTCATCTCATAAATAGTCTTTCTAGCTATCTCCGAAGCGAAGGCAGCATCTGCTGGTGGCTTTTCTGCGATCCCAGCTGTGGTGTTAAGTACCAGGGACAAACCCTGGGCGTTTTGCGAGATATCGCGTCGGGCTTTTGAGGTGACTTTTGCGAGAATAGACGTCGATTTTAGATTCTCTGAGTTTCCTAGCTTTTCTAACATTCTTGCTTTAAATACTAAAGTATCGATCTGGCTATCATGCTCTATTTTGACAGGACTAGACTTGAGCCAATTGGCGATCTGAAGTCCAATCGGATCATTGGCTAAGGACACTTTAACAACTGGTTAGTTTAACGGTTTCTGGGGCTAATGGATGTTTCATTTAGGGGCGGACAAATTCACTCACATTTTGATCGAAACTCTTTCTGCGCTTCTATAGAGAGTTCCAACAAAGTAGAAGATACTGTCTTGAAAGACTCGTCTTCTGGACTGGCATATTTGTTTAGCATCGCGTGTCGAACACTAAGACCAATGCTTTCGCATCCTGGAAGTGAAGCTGAAAAGGCTGGAACAAGCTGGTATAGTTAGTGAATATGATGCGGCTGGGAGAAATATGGACATACAATACCAGAAGCCTCGTTTTTCTCATGTTGGGCTCTAAATTCAGGCGGTAGGTCTCTTACGACCTTGGAAAAGTCTGACCTTTGGGTTTCATAGAAACATACGAGGTGGATTTTGAACGGAAGCTGATCAACCATTTCACAAAAGGATTGGAAAAGCCCTTCAAGTTGGTCGTCATCGCTGGATTGATTCTGAAGATACTTAAGTAATTCTCCCGATGCCTCAGCACCCATGGACATCGCAACGGCAAGTCGCAATTGGGTCGCAGTATAGAAGGATTCATGACTGCCCCGGAAGGGTGTCCCCAAGAAAACTATACCAAATGTCGCTTTCAAGATATCAAGGTACTTGCTGTGGATATGAGAGGCTCGGTGTAATGCCTACACAGCATCAGCGTTCTATTAGGTGAATCAATGAAGGCGGAAAGAACCTTGGAGAGCAATAGGCCCCCGAAGCATGAGGCGACAAATATGATGGGCTGCGCCTTATTGTCCTATGGCTACATTAGATAATGTTTACTCAAGGTTTACCATGGAGGTGTGTTACCTTGCGCCTTAAGTTGCGGATTTTGTTCAACAATCCGTTCGCATGACCGGCTAAGGTTTGGATTTCGGCATCCTTGTCGAAGCTTGCATTCCAGTCATACGTGAAGATACGGGCATTTTGAACAACAGAAGGTAGCATCTCGTTGTCCTGCAACCAATGGACTTCTCCGGAATTAGGATCGCCACTCTTCTTCCATGCTACCCACGTTTTCGGTGCGTGTGTGTCTAGACCATGGATTGCGATAATGCTATATTCGTAGGTGAGTTAAATCTTCATGAATCCGAGGAACCAAAGAGGGTATATGCTTACTCTATATCCTTATTGTTTGATTCGGAGACGTCATGAGGATCTGGGTAAACTTGATGGAGCCCAAGTTTTCTAGGCCCTGTCATTATTAAACCTTAGGCTTACCCCTATAACCGACCTATATTTGATTTACACTCTAAATATTATGCATCAAGATCAATGGCATGGTAAATTTTAAAAGCTTGAATAACACTAGCATCTCAGATTCGTGCATGACGAACCGCTTCGAGAAGATGAGAGTAAGAGGTAGTAAAATATCCCCTCATCCAATGGGCTGAAAACATTCATCACGTGCTCACGATTCGTCATACTCCCTGCTGCAGTGTAACACTCTCAAAATACTTCACAACCAATCATTTCCTACTAGCTCTTACGTACGCATGCTTCCCACGCGATACCCAGGCCAGCAGACAGCATGATCTATGTCATTGAGCCGAGAAAGATATTCACGCCAATAATAGATCCCTATTTCGGTGAACATACCTCGTATATCAGATATGCCTACAGCAATTCCATCAAAGATCAGCGTGCAATGGCCTCTAAAAACCGATTATACGGTCTCCGAGACATCCATCTCGGCGGAAGTTCAATTCAAGGGAAAACCGGATAGAAATACCTCGACGGCCGTCGTGTCCCATGGATCCCTATGCCTTCCAGGCAAACAAGATCATGCGGTTCTAAATGGCGCAGTGTCTTACTTATGACCATCTTCCTGTGGGTTATATTCGTCTGCTAAAGATCGATTGCGATGCCCTAGGCAGCCTTTCGGGCTCTCTCGAGACAATGCCTTTGGATGATGCGCCCCCCTATTTCGCGCTTAGTTACTCCTGGGGGACCCACAAGCAAGATGTCCCAGTTTATATTAACGACATGGTGTTATTCGTGAGTCCCACCCTTGCTCGGGCGCTTCGAAGGCTTCGAGAATTGAGGATGGATAAGACTGAACTAAGCCGGGATATCCGGATTCAGTGGCTGTGGATTGATAGAATTTGCATAAACCAGGACAATACCCCTGAACGATCTCACCAGGTCAAATGCATGGAAAGGATCTATGCTCGAGCAATTAGGACGTTAATCTGGCTTGAATCCGAATCCGAATCTGAGACGTATTCTGCCTGGCAGCTGGTTGATAAGATATACGATGTCTTTAGAAAGGAGCATCGTGACGCCAAGTTCTTCACGGACATCCCTTTCCGAATTTACTCAGACGCGAACCATGCATTTTTAGGTATCCCAAAGTGGCATGATGCTTCATGGGAGAATCTGCGCACATTACTCCATCAACCGTGGTTCACCAGAGTATGGATTATCCAAGAAGTAGTTCTTTCTCGGCAGGATCCCATCATTCTCTGCGGGGAACTCAGGTATCCCTGGAATCGTCTCGGATGGGTGGCTTCTTGGATGCGTAGGAATGGCTACCTAAGATTACCAGAGGTGCCAAACGAGTTGCAGAATGTTGACACTATTGCGAATATACGTCGGTCTGTCAATAATTGGCGTTTAGACGCCTTGCTAGTTGCGACTTCTGTAAAATTCCATGCCACGGATCAAAGAGACAAGGTTTATGCGTTGCTAGGATTGGCATTGGAATGTCGAACACCCAAAGGGATACCGGAAGAGCTAGCCCCCAATTACGAACTCGACGCACGGCACGTATACACAAACGTTGCGATGTATCTGTTTCAACGATACAAAACATTAGCCGCTTTGACCCGCATCACTGGTGTAATAGGTGATGAATCTCGGAATCAACGTGAACACACCTTTGAGCAGCTGCCTTCATGGGTGCCGAATTGGGGGGACTTTATAGTGATGGAGAGGATGGTCGTGAAGAGCTTTTCCTGGGTACCGTTCTCGGGACCTACAGAACTCCAAGCATTGGGGTTTCCAGAGATATATAATGCATCAGCTGGACTAGGGGCAAAGTTCTCGGGCTGCTTAGACTCTTCGGTGCTTCGAATACAAGGTCTGAAGGTCGGTAGAATTGTCCATATCGTCCCGCCAGCCAAGCAGGAGTCCAACGAAAATTACGATTTCAGTCCACAAATGATGCTGATTTGGAAGACGGCGGTGCTGTTGCTCTCCAGTGCCGATATCATGGACTGGATAAAATCGTACATCAACACGACAACCGCGGAGCAATACTACCTTGGCGGCAGTACCGCAGAGCAATTTCTTCACCACGGTTCGGCGTATCTATTCAGACTTTTATCATGCCTTGACGTACGAAAAAGTGTGCACACGGTCTCCCAAGGCGACTTCCAGAATCTCATCACCATGTTGAGAGAACTCTCTGTGGGTGGAGATCCAGAGCTATACGCGGCGTTAGCAAAGAATTTCTGTTTCAACAGGACATTCTTCATCACCTCCGATGGATGCATGGGCATTGGCCCTTCAGGTGCTCAAATAGGAGACCATATTGCTGTGATATTTGGAGGCGGCGTGCCATATATTCTGCGAAGAGAGGGAGACGGTTTTGTCCTCGTCGGAGAGTCGTATGTGCAAGGTCTTATGACTGGTGAGGCAATACGTGACTGGAAACTCGGTAAATTTCAAGAGGAATCGATCGAGGTTCGTTAAGCACTCAAATATAACCAGAAGGTCCCATGCATACATCATTTGTAGGTACCTAAGACATAGTTAACCTCAACCACAATCCTAAGTACCCCAGATCAACGTTGACAGCGAAGAGGCCGAGCTTGCTAATATTGGCCACATTCTTCCAACAGCTCCTTGGTTCTTTCCAAGGCTGCTTTGAAGTCAGCATACGCCTGGGGTCCTCTGATTACAACTCGCCAGTGACGAGGCGCCTTGGATAACTGGTACTCATGAATAAGTGATGTCAAGACCTCAGTCACTCTATCTAAGGCTGTTCGCCTCAATGTATCTCGAATCGCGTGATTGGCACCATAGTGTAAGAGTGCTTCAACGCCCTCAACGTCGCCGTCACAAGCAGCCTTGTGGAGTACAGTCCACCCTAAACTGTCAGTTGCATTGAGCAGCGCATCATTTCGAAGGTTCGGATGCTCGTCTAAAAGATATTTCAGGATTGAGTCCTCTGAATCCGGCCTTGCGCAGGCGGCCGCGAGCACAGTTGAATATAGAGGGGATTCGAGAAAGGAGAAGTTAGGGTTAGCCCCGTATCTCAGCAAGCTATCGGTCATCTTCTTGTTTTTTCTCCCTGCGGCCGACATTAAAGCAGTAAAAGGATACTGGCCGAAATTCTTGTTTACTACTGGTGCGTCAATGTCTACCCCATGGGCGACAAGGATGGGAATAGCATCGCAACAGTCAAAAAGAGCCGCGTAATATATCGCATGAAGTCCATTTGAACTCCGGACATTTGGATCGAAACCTTCTACTTCGCTGATGATCTGAACCGCTTCACCGCTAGCCGCAATACCCGCGGCATAGTGAAGGGCATTTCTTCCAAATTCATCTAAGTCGTTGATATGGTGTCCAACTAAGGGTGCAACGCGGCGTAAATTCGCAACACTGTACCTTCTGGAGATGCATGCTTTGGTCGCGGCCACAGCAGCGTTAGAGATGTTGTTTAGCCCAATAGATGTAGTACGCGCCCCGGCGGCAAGTAGCTCCTCGATGATGTACTCTTCGCAGTCTGACCAGCGTAGTGCGACTATTAGGGGAGTATCGCCCTCGGGAGTGGGGTCATTGACATCAAAACCTCGGTTAAGAAGGATATGGATTGTCTTTTTGAGCGCTGCCCTATAGTGCATACCGTGAATAACGCGTCTTGCTAAAGGTACACAGGGCAGACCTATGCAGTGAAGTGCAGAATGGTGAAAGTCAAGAGTGTCGTGAGGAGAGGTGGATCTATCTGCGCCATAATCTAGGAGAAGCTCCACAATCTCATATAAATGGAATTTGACGGCAATGTCTAACGCGCTGAGCGAGGGGTTCTCTCTGTCTACTAGCGTCCTAGCTGGATTTGCCCAGCGAATATTTGGGTCCGCCCCAAGACTGAGTAAACTCTGTACAAGGGCGCGATTTCGTGTCTTTACCGCCCAGTGAAGTGGTGTTCCACCTAGCTCGAGACAGTGTTCCGGGTAAAATAGATCATGTTCTGTGATCGTAGGGCTGAAATTCAGGCAATCTCTACATGGACCAGATGTATTGCCTGAAAGTCCGTTAATAAGTGCGGAGCTAAGTCTGTAGGCCTCTTGATCATCAAACATGATCAACCAATGGACAGGAGTTGGCTGGGAGGGTTTGGTATTAAACTTTGGGCATCGAGCACATAGTTCCACTGCCTCTTTAGCCTGGCCATTTTGGCAGGCTAGGTTTAGAGCTGTTGAAACATCATCGTCGGAATTTCGAAGGGTAAGAAGAGTTTCAGAAGCCCAAGTTTGTTGGAGCAGTATTATCCTCCTCTTGAAATATGTTTCATCGCTTTCACAATCCTTCAATTGCTTATCCAGGCTTGTGAACAATGGCCACCCGATTTCTTCAAACCTGGGCTTTTCATCTATGGAGGAAGAGACACGATGATATAGAGCTTCAGCAACATAATTACCCAAGGCACTCATGCCCAGGTACCGAACTGTAGATGAATTGTCCGGTCGAACACCAAACCCCACATGGTAGGTTAGTGCAAGGTGTAGACAATTGCTGTAATATGTCAGGCTTGGCCGGTAAGACGATTTGGAGTTGACTGAATTGCTCAGGTCGTTGAAAACATTGCATTGGATCTCCCAGTGCGTTTGAAGCGTCCTCACGGACTAGAACACAGTCAGATGAGTAAGACAAAACGAGGGGACTAAATATTGATACAACCCACCCCAAATATGCCCGCGACAACGACCTTTTGGGCAAATCTTGCTTGGCTTATAGGTAGAGTCTGAAACGGAGATATACCAGGACTGGATATTGCGTCCTCCTGGCTTAGAGACTCTTGCTCTGATGCTGGAGATGAGTCTATTGACGTTTGGACTCTGTTGGCGGTTGGCCGACGTGTGCTTTAATGTGGTTAGTGGACGTAATAAACGATGTGTAATGCATACCATCTTTGTGATAGCGTATTTACGATTTGAGACATGTTGCTTCGTTGATAGGGGTCATCCATAAGGGTGAGGGTGAATGTGCTTAAGACCGAACTCTCTAGGACCGTCTGTCCCTCGAATAATGGCGCACAAGATATTCTAGCACGTTGTAGGATTCCGTTCTCTTCAACTGACGCCACCTGATCAAGGAAATCCAATTTTGTTTGGCCATGAGATAGCCATGTACCATCAATATATGACTCACCGCGACGCATAATCTCCCAAAGTGTGAGGCCAAACGACCATACGTCAGCGAGATAGAAATGTTCTAGAGCGCGCCAATCTGAAGCATTGTATTTTCCCCTGCTTTCCTGTTCTGGCGCATTGTATAGTGGAGTGCCACCGTAGGTTGCTTGTTCGTGCTGGTCTTCCTCGAACAACGATCCTCCAAAGTCTGCGAGTTTTGCTACCTTGAGACGATCTTCATGCAGTACGCTGAAAATAAGGATATTTTCGGGTTTAATATCACCGTGAATGATTTTGTTATCATGAATAGCTTGGAGGCCCAGCGCAACATCTAGAGCAAGCTCCCGACATTCGGTCGTTGTTATTGTGTCATAAGTCTGTTGAAGGTAGTCCGAAAGTGTGCCATGTTCAGAGTATTCCACAATAACGTACGGACGTCTACCAAGGGCACTTTCATCCCACCCATACCCCAAAAGTGACAATATATAAGAGTTTCCACGTAAGGCAGGTGTCGTTAAGACGCGTAATTCTCGAGCTATGCTAGCATTCCTTCGCTGTTGGAGATTGATGTCAGGGCTTCGAACCACATGCTTAACAGCCACATGATGGCTAGGTGATCTATCATTTTGCGGCGAAATTAGCTCATAAGTAACATCAAAACTATTACCGCGACCGAGATGCTTTTTGAATGAAAGATCGGTAGGTAAAATCGCCGGCACTTGAAACCCAGCTGCGGAAATAATAGAGGAAAAGGTAGCATTGAGCCGCTGAAAATCATCAACGCTCTCGTCACCTGTTTCTATATTAGAATCAAACCCAAACAATGACATACTCTTTTCTTATTGTGATGATTGTACAAATTCGTGGTTATCAGAAGGTCAGGACTTCACGTTGCTCATGCGCTGCAGGTCTTACTGCCTTAAATACTTACCTGGTAGGTACGGGTTAATAAGCACAGCCAGAAACTCAGGTCTGCTTAGTCACCAGCCTAGGCCACCATGCCAAGAGTTTCCAAGCTCTTGCTCACAGACAGTGCAAACGCTATACCCTTATCACGATAGCTTCCTAATTAACGCTAACTTTATATCGCGTCATATGATTCCGTGTGCACCTCGCGTAGTTGTAGTTCCTGCGGTACCACGGTACCTGCCTTTGTTCAATTTGGCTGAAGTCTCGCTTTAATTCATTGAACTTTAGCACGGCGACATTTTCACCTTCTTTCTACCAAGATCGAAATGCCAACACATGATCCTTCATCATGGTTCGCAAGGCTGCGAAATCAAGTCCGGCTGCGGAGAAGAGAGCTCTCGTTGGCGAAAGTGAGAGCCAGGATAGCCAAGAATTGTTAATGAAGCACATGCTTAAACACGGCCTCGGTGTGGTAGGTGGCGCTCGCTCATTTCGCACTTCTTCGATTCGCAGCAAAATAATTCAACACTCGGTTTCCCACTAACTTTCGCAATATATAGCAGAGTAGTTCACCTGCACCTATTGAAGCTGTCCATCAGCCAAATAAAAGCAACTTGGTATCGAAAACAGAACCAAATTCTTCACATTCATTGGAGGGGTCTGAAGGGCTAAAAATAACTACATGTAAGGTATGACGTGCATATTCTCGCAGACCAGAATTGAGGCCTAGATATTTACAAGGATGGCACTGATCCAAATACGCCCTGTTAGCAACCGCAAAACGCGTCAAACGCGCTCATTCAGCTCAACACCACAAACGACTCTCCGAAGCAATTAGGCAAACTGCGATCAAGTCCCGATTTTTCAGTGCCACATCTCTCGCAACCGTCCCTAACTTCTGAGCCTGAAGAAGCTGAACCGGTTCTTATTCAGCTAATCCCTAACAATGTTACGCCCGTGATTGAACAAGCGAGTCAATTGACTGGGAATGATGCTCCACCAACACTTCCACCATCGAGTCCATTGAAGAAAAGGACGGCTAAGATGTCTTCGGATTCGCCAACCCAATCGAATGATGATCGCAGCTATGAGCAATATGCGAACGACAATTCGCAACTGCAATCCTCGTCGCAAGCGAGTAGCGCCCACGAACATCGCACATTACATGAAGAAACTCTACACGAAGAAGACACGGGATATCTAAATTTCAAGCGCGCTCCATACGACATTTCAGAATCAGTCCCGGAAGAAGGTCAGGTTAACTTCATGAATGATTTATCGAGAAGGACACAAGTGGCATCGCAAGCGCCGGAGTCAAATAGTCATGAAGTGGTAGCTCCAGAGACTCCTGCTATAGCTCAGAGATTATTTCAACATGGAGGGAGTGACGCACAATTGATGCCAGCGTCGCAGCTGTTCGGACAGACCCAATGGACCTCAGCAGTTAAGAAAGCTAGTCCTACATCGTCGCGTCCATCACCCGATGTCTTTAATCATAATACAATGTCGCCAAATCCTATGGTATCGTCCCCGTTGAAAAACAGGGGTCTTAGGACCTCCCCCACGCATGCTTTTACATCGAGTCCGGTATTTCCTGGAATATCCTCTAGACCTTCAGACAGCAAAACACCCTCCGTCCCAACGAATAGTCATGAGGATGAAGGCCCCGGTCGAGGAAATGTCGAGGAAACCCCGCTTCCTCGATTTGCAGCCCCCAAACGCAAGAACTTCCTAGAACCCATTGGCGAGTACAAGTCTTGGCGAAAGCAAAGCTTAGAAACCGATGCCACCAAGTCTCCAAGCCAGAGTGATGAGGAACAGGACTCGGAATCCGAAGCCGATGCAGCTGCTTACCGCCGTCGCCTAGCTCGGTTGAAGCAGGAAAAGGCCAGCAAATCCTTCCCTTCTGTCACTCTCCCCCGGTCCAATTCGATCAAGAGCGACAATGTGGAAGTGCCATCGACCAGCCGTACCAGGTCTTTTCAGGATCGAAAGAGAATGATGTCAGAAGAGTATCTAGCTCAATGTTACGGCAAGACCTTGACCGATACCAACGAATCGCAAGAAACAGTCGCGGATTCTCAGGAGGCTCTAACGGCACAACAACGCACTGAAACCATCCCGAAAGCATCTGACGATGCTACTGAAGCAAAGATTGATGATGCCGAAGATTCTCGCCCTTCCAGTCTTCCGGAGTCTAGAGCACCTGTGTCTAACGTGGAATACAGGGAGACTATTCCTGAAACTAGTCCCCCAGCCACTTCCATAGAACCCCCTAAGTTACTGGGTGATATAATGAAACTATACTCTAGTGTTAGGTCTGAGGAAGCTGTGTCAATTCCAACTTTATCGAGTGGCACGGTTCCCGGACAACGGCAGGAAGGGCCCAATGACCATGGATCCTCAAGTCTTCCGGATCAACTTGCGTCGATTCCTACAGTTCCAAAAAACATGTCCAATCGAGATCGACCTTCTTTAGACTCTTCGCCTTCAATTGTGCTCGCGTCTCCCCCGCACAGCGCAACTCGCCGCTCGGCGAGGCTCGGGAAAATAGTCACACCATCATCGACCGGATATGATCCACCCCTTCCATCAGATCCTGGAACGAGAACATCGACGCTGTCGTCTCTATCAGCGACACCAAAAATGTCGTCAAGCCTTTCGCCCAATACGGAGCCCGATCGCTTGGTTCAATCCAGCGAAAGACACAGTTCATCTCCAGCTACAGCAAAGGGGCAACGCCGAGGAAGGCCCGCATCATCTATTTCTGGGCCTCCATCTTCCTTGCCCCAGATCGCGGCACTTTCTCGTTCCCGAGAGCGCATAAGAAGAACGACACGCCATAGTTCAGTATCAACCGACGAATTAGCTGGGTCGCCATTGTCTATATCTGGCGAGGAGCCGAAACAAGGTACCCGGAAGCCGGCGAGACAGTCGATTACCAAACAGCGTTGCGAGTCTACATTGAGGACGGGTATCTTTGAAGGAATGGTATTCGCTCTCTCATTTCAAGAAGGTCAGGTTCGGAAAAACAAGGACAAACAAATGGATAAAGCCACTATTGAACGGATGATCCGCCAGGAAGGTGGTAAGATCCTCCCCGATGGTTTCCATAAACTCTTCAAATTCGACTCATTTCAAGCCACGGGTAACACACCGGCAGCCCATACCCTATCCAACTCATTAACGCTGGTTGATGAAAATACGGGATTCACGGCTTTAATAGCGGATGGGCACTCTCGGAAAGTGAAATATATGCAGGCTCTTGCACTTGGCATCCCATGTTTAGCACCTAAGTGGATCATGAACTGCGTATCAAAGAGAGAAATATTAGATTGGTCTTCATACCTCTTATGCGCCGGACCAAGTACTATACTAGGGGAGGCTATTCGCTCACGTAATTTGCAACCATACGATGCTGTCACGGCCAAATTGGCGGATGTAATAAGCAATAGGCCTAAGCTACTTGACAAGGCACGGATTCTTCTCGTAATGAAGAAATCCAAGAATGAAGGAAGAAAGCTAGAATATGTGTTTCTAGCACAGGTTCTTGGTGGCTCGCTTGTGCGAGTCTATACTCTTGAGGAAGCACGAGCCAAGCTTCGGGATGAAGAGTCCCACGACCGCCCTTTTGACTGGGTATACGTTGACGACAATCTGAAGGACGCTCAGAATGCGTTATTCGGCACTACTCCAGGCAACGCACCCTCCAAGAAGCGGAAGCGACAAGTCGCGGTGACCGATGAATCTGACCGGCCACCGAAGAAGATTAGAACTCTCAGTGATGAGCTGGTAATTCAAAGCCTCATCCTGGGCAGGCTGATCGAGGAGGGTGAGATGGAGGAATGAATATTATTGTAATTCATGCTATGCTATGTACTCTATGGGTTTGGTAATGGGTCATTTTCCATGACAGTGTTTCGAGGGCGTCTTGTTCGGGGGCATCCACAGGCGTCTACAAAGGGGGCACTTTCACAATATTCGGAGACGGCAAGGCGTGCTAATTCAGGTTTGGACAGCAACTGGTAAGCCATGAGGATGGCGTAGTTGTTCGGATAGGATTACCTTGTCGCATTAGTAGGTATGTTGACAATTGTAAAAATACTTCGGCTAGGAGGAATCAACCCAAAATTCAGGATTTGCAACATAAACCATACCAAAATGTTGTCATTCCTACGAAGTGAAGTAAAAGCAAGGCTATGAGGCTTCAAAAAAAAGTGCATCTCAAAAAATGTCGTCATCCCGACGAGTTGTGCTAACTATATAATGGCCGTATTATTGGCGACCTGCCTTGATTTCCAGCTCAAAAACTAAAACGGGTGTCAAGATCAGATCGCTTGGCCAGGGGTCTTACCTGGTTTGAACAACCGAGCCGTAGCGAGGAACCCAATTAGAAGTTGGAGGAATGGGAAGTGGACGCAAAAAGGGGAGACTCTTCGGCGAGATCGAGATCTTGAGGCTTAATCGGAAAAAAATATGACTAGTTTTTGGAATACAGCCAAACAGCCTTGTCCACCTTGCACAGATACCCATGGGATGGCACGGCTAGAAAACTGCTCAGTAGCACTAAATCTGAACCCTTGATACAGCCTAGTAATAAATAAGGGTTCATTCGAAAAACTTGGAACCGTAGAGACTCATTCGCTGTTTCGAAAGTGGGATTTCCAATCCCATGCAAAAAAGGCCGCGTTCCTGGCGCCGGTGGGCTTCTTCCCGAGACGGGGTCCAGAACAAGGAGCAAATGACTGGCAATGTCTTATCCACAATGTGCTTCTTTTCGATGTCTTAGAGGGGTCACGGGAGAAGGTTTAGTTCCCAAATAAATCACTAGGGCCGGACGAAATTGGGGCAATTGGCATTCCATGAGGTTCGAAGATAAGGAATTACTACCTACCAGGTAAGTATGTAGGAAAGGAGCCGCAAGTTCTCGGTGCCGGTTATAGGGACCTTTCCCGGCCGATGTTTTCGGAACACTTGCCATTTTTTTTTCTTGTTTGTGCCTGCGTTTAAGGTGTCATGTTCCAAGATGGAGTTGCCCAAAGGTAATGCAGGCCAGGGCATAAAATTATACACCCTGTTCGCATTCGTATGCATGAGATCTCGATAATGACCACCACCCCTCCTCATACAAAGTTCCCTGGCAAACGAGGTTGAGAAAGTGGTGACATTGTTATCTTTTGAGGGAATCGGAAGGAAGGAAATGTGGTTATCACAGCGGGGTCCGACAGGGCGGCACGGAATCGCCTATCGCGAATACCGCTGGCAGCACGGGGATAGATGGGATTGACGGAATTGAGATACATCCATGTAATCAATCCATTGATGAGAATTCGCGCTACTCATTAGGTACATTAAGGTTTCGATAGTCGCGGCTGGAACAGTACTGGCTGCATACTGCGACCCATAGCAAAGCAGCAACATGGGGGAACCGCCATGCATGAGAACGGCACCTACATGCCTAGACCCCTGTAATGTATGTATAATGTATGTATAATGAATATATGGAAAAATCTACGAGTTAAAAACATCAGACCGCCTTAGTCCTGACGGTGGCATTGCAGCTTCGGTTTAAGCTCTCTCGTGCCGTGCCAGGACAGACGCTGACATGGAGCCAGCGCTTTTCAGAGTTCCAATGCATGTAGGATTCCAATGCAAGGCCGTAGCAAATGCTCCGTGACAATCCATTCAACTTTTTCCGTTCGAACTGGTAGGTGTAGGTAGGTAAGCCCTGGCGCTGGAGTCTTGGGACGAAATCTGGAATCGAACGATTTGACGAATTTCCAGAGGTAAGCGAGCTATCTTATTCCTCGCGCGCCGCCGAGATCCATATGGAATTTAGTTTAGAAACTCGGACCGGTGTGTCTAAACGCGTGCTTCATCCCATAAGGCCGGAAGTCTCGGCGCGATGTAGCATGTAGTGTAGTATGTATACTAGGTATGTAATATCAGCGCTCGGATATACATACTAGTAACCCTTGTGCCTCGCAGGCATCATGAACCACAATGCCGCCCGGGCCCGTACTCAATACTATGGAGACAGCAAAGTGGCTTACATACCCACTATGTACTACCCTGGTTTCAACTTACAATAGCTACATACCATAGCTATCGTCGTACGTATGCCAAATGAATAATAGCTTATACCATGTTAAAGTGAGAGAAAGAATCGGAAATAGGACTTTTAACAACCTACCTACATAGGGAGTTACGGAAGAAGAAATAGGCTATTGGACAAATGGATAACCAAGCAACTAAGTGGTTTAATAGACTTGTAATGCCCTGATTGGAGCGGGCTTCAGCCCAGAACCACCCGGGACGAGAACCGCCTACATGTATGATTCCAGTCAATGCTGCAATTCCATCTCAACATGACTTGTTGATATTTGAAAGACAAATGAGAGATTAACTGAACCCTGATAAAACTATTGAACGCCCTACAGGGAAGCGTCAGTTGTCCTGCGAATAAAGTGGACAAGCTTAGCGATTCTAGTTCCACAGTCCGGTCGAGCCTCGCAAAGCTGAACAACGCAGACATAAACGGCCCCAGCATCTGCATTTGTGTCTTGCTTGTATTTGCTTGCATTCGCGTTCCATCCCACATTTTGTAACAGGAACTCTCTGCCGCTGCTAACTCCGTAACAGTTGTTTTGTGTGCTCTCTTGCTCTCCTCCTTAATCTAATTTTGTAAGAGAATATGACAGTCGGACTGTTCGTCTCGGTTTTTACCGAGGAAATTCTTGGCTTTTGTCATTGTTTGCGGAGTAAGAAGGATTAGTTAGCACACGTGGGTTTCGTACAAAGTGTTATCGCAAGTCAAAAACCTAGGATATCCATGCTTATAACTTTGAATTTATATACAGCCGTCTAAACCTTTGGCACTTTCGACGACATCATAGTCACCTCAGGTTCCTTCACTTAAGCATCACAGCGCTGCACTAGACTTGACAGCTATCGGTGCTGGCTACTATAGACAGCTAGACTTGGCGGTCCAGTAGCCCCAGACCCATCAACAAATTCGCCGAGTTTGACGGGATTTCGTCACTGTTTGTCGTGTTCGTGTTACCGTCCTAACTAAACCTACCGGACAAGTAGGCAAGTTTCAAGCAAACTTGAATATATGTATGTTTGCTACAGGGGATCCGCTCAAGGAATATACATGTATAGAAGTGAGAGATGAATTTGACAGAGACAGCAACTGTACATATTGCACAATTATACATTCCTTATACGTACAAGGCAATTGTGGGGTTTGGTGGATTGGCAGGGATATACCTGCTTACTTACTTACATTACTATCCCAATCCAGTAATACAGTCATCTAATATCGTTGATTGACAGAGGTACCAAGGAGGTAACCCCTCATAGAGGGTCTTAGTACCCATAGACAGCCCTAGAACACTAGAATCCTAGCAAAGAATTACTTGGCTGGGTACCTAGGGAGCTACCTGAGGAGCTACCAAGAGAGCTGTAGGTGTCGAAGCCGGTTACAATCAAATCTGCAGTCGCCCAAGGATCTAATGCGCTAGATAGCACATACTGAGCGAACAGGTCTGCACCACGGCATGAAGCAAAAGAGCGGGATCCATGGGATTTGGATTTGATCAATCACAAATCCAATTGCGCGCAATAGGTACCTAACTGCAACTTCGGGGAATCCCATCTGTCACGGCCAACAATCCCATTCATCTATCGTGAAGTCTTGCTCCCTTTCCCCGCCCCATAATAGGATAGTGGGCAGTTAATGAGTCGAATAATAACACCGAGACGAACGATGCTTTTCCAATCAATACCAAAACTAGAACAGGATAGAACCATAGAACATCTAGAACCTTGCCGGCTTTTGCGGCCTTGTTATCAATATATAAAATCTTATTAATAAAAAGGATGAAGAACACGTCGTCGATATTTAAAAGCCATTGATCATCAGGGTTGTCGTCCACTTAATGGTCTATGCTTGTTTTCAGATCCTTTCTTCATTCCAGTATAGCATCTACCGGGAAGATCATCAAGACCTTTCAATAACGCGCTCACCTCTCTACCAACTCGGAAAAAGAATATATTTCCTCACCTTGACCCTGATTTTGACCTTAGGTCCTTGGCCTTTGCATGCGTCGTTCGTGCAATTTTTTTCATGTTTTTTGAATAAGTGATCGACGCCCGCAGCCCATTCGTATTAACGCCGTCATTGGACAATCGCTTCTTCAATCGTCAACAAGATATCGAGATCACGTCAACAGCAGCGAAGTGATTAGCGACCAGCAGAGGCCGCCTGGTACCGTATTCGGGTTTGATTGGTCGGGTCGACGAACAAGCTATTCGGTGCTACACCGAACCGAGCGCTTTCAGCTAGGATTGCCCGCCCTTCACCACTGTCAATTTTTCGCCTCTTGTGTATTATTTATCTCTTTGGCGTCAAGAACCAAGAATTGCGCCACCCCCGAACAAGTTACAGCATTCGGCCGCAGAGCGCTTGTCACAACGGCATTCAGCTACTTCGCACTAACGGATACTTAAGAAGTAAACCAGCAGGGCCGACTCGGCATAAAGACTGTCGAACCTGTTTTTAATTTTTACTTTATATTGGGACCTTTTTGAATTGCGGAAAAGAAACGACAAAGCATCCGCGACCCGAATACACTTACGACCTACATGTAACCCACTTCCCCATTAGCGCGCTGGGTACGTACTATTAATGATCACGTCGTGACGGATTTAATCAACATTTGTACATCCACTTTATTGTCAACAGGCCCGGCTACCTTGGTGGACATATTCGGTACCTATTCAACGTTGTATTTTTTGTTGGAAGGGAGTAATATCGTCATAAAATCCCAACTCGAAGATAATTCGCCGAATATT
Organism: Hypoxylon sp. CO27-5; assembly: GCA_002120305.1. Lineage (NCBI taxonomy): Eukaryota > Fungi > Ascomycota > Sordariomycetes > Xylariales > Hypoxylaceae > Hypoxylon > Hypoxylon sp. CO27-5. Next base: position 36,803 of record KZ112571.1, on the reverse strand, counting down.
CTTTGTTTTCGGGGTTTGGAACCGCAAAGTTCCGTGTCAACAACAACAGCAAAACACAACACAAGACAACAACCTGGAAGAGTTGGGAACTTTACCATTGAGGCTACATACTACAGTTGCATGTGCGCTGTAGCGCTAGAGATACGACTCACACATTTTCCCCCCACCAACAGCAATAGCCCAGCCCACTTCGAAAACGCTAAACTACCGGAGTGTGCGAAAAGAGGATCCCACATTCCGCACGTGTGTCAGCAAAGTACTGTTTCCAACTAAGAGAACCAAGAGAAACGTAAAGCTCTCGGCGACTGGACATCATCCACATCAGCAAAATAACACAGCCTATGCAACGTTGACTTGCCCAGGTCAGGTACCTGACTAAATCACGGACCTACCTACCAAATCTCCAAATACTTTGTTTTCTCGATTTCCTGTCCACCCTCAGCCTCCACCATCGCACCATATTTCTTTGTAAAAGAAATTCGAGCAGTTACAATACCCGACGATAGACCCATTCTGTTTCCCGACGTCGATCTCATCAGCCCTTCAAGGTTACGAATCCCCGCTGCCGGCTATCTACCCACTACCCCCGAAAGAGTTCCAGTGCATGCATGTCTTATTAGAAACGGATCCTATCTCTAAAACGCCTATCTCTCTCCCTTTGCCAACCCAACGCCGATCCGGCCTAACGAAGCCACCGAAAGAAATAAGCAATTAGCATCGTCAGTGCTTTTTTTTTTCGTCGCTGGGGTGCTAGAAAAAAGGGGGGCCGAGGAAAAAGTCCCTTCTACAATGTTAGGCCAAGACCATAATATGAGAATGAGATCCCTCGATCCGTCTCCTCAGGTCTATTCCCACTCGAGATCAAGAACATCCTCCTCCAGCGTATTCCCGCAAGCTCTCACACCAATGCAACATCTACAACAACCGCAGCCCTCGATGGGCCATACCCGACGATCCCCCTCCGTCAACACCTTCAGCACCACGTCTAGTAACACTCCGCCCGCCGCATTCCGAACATCGCCCACGACCGAAGTTCGACGTAGCACCTCTTCTAGGTCCGGGGGAGGTGCTCCCACAAGCTACGTCGCCCTGCTCCGAAAACAGAAAGCCACCGTGTGGTGCGATCGAGCACAATCAGAAGACCCGCGGCTCGTAGCCCAGCAGCGTGCAGCGAAGCAGAGGGCCAATCAGGAAGTCATAGGAGGCACGCTGCAAAGCCGCACCTCGACAGGTCTGGGTAGCACTGGCGGCAAGGTCGCCGCCAAGATCCGCCACCACGGCAAGCCGGGCGTCGTGGGATACGCGCCTGACAGCAATTACATGGGCGTGACCGGGGTGCCCATGCGGCTGAGCGCCACCGAGGTCGAGGGCGAAGAAGACGGCGATGATGACTTGTCAATGCGCCGCCTGCACCATCGTAGGACGGGGAGCAGCGGGCGTAGTAGTACTGCTAGCAGCAGGCGCGGCCTCGCATACCGCACATCAGGCGCTTCCCAGAGCAGCAAGCGATGGAGTCCCGGCGACACACCCGAACGGGCCGGTAGTATGGTCATCGAGGACGCCGAGTACACTCCCGGAGACGACAAGATTGTCGGTCGTGCCCAGAGCACTCGTAGCGGGAGCAGCGCAGAAAAGGCCGACGCTCTGCCTGAGCTCGGTAGCGTTAGCGCTGCCAAGCTCGCGAGTAATAGTCTGATGAACGCGGCGCTTACTAGGGAGAAGAGCGTCAAGAATCCGGAGGATCTCCGCCGACGGGGCAGCGTTGACGAGCGCACTATGACATTGACGACGGGGCGGTTATACATCGCTAACCCCGATTAACAGGACCGCCCGTCCTAACCCGGGGTTGAGTATATCCCACTCTCCCATATCGGCATTTCATTCCATTTTCCCAGGGTCGAAGATAACAGCGGTATCACATTTTCTTCGAAGGGGTATCTTTGCATTGCACCGGCGTTCGTATTGGTCTTGTTTGTTTTTTTTGCGGGACAGGACAGGAAGGTCGTCCACAGGGCATATCCTAGGTATCGAAAGATTCAGGGGAAAGGACCAGTCCTCCACGGTCGTTCAAGGTTTTTCGGTTGTGATCTTTTTATTTTTGCTGGTTGTCGTGTTTTTCGAAGCTTATACCCTCGCTACCGCTTCGGAATTTTGCTTTTTTATCTGCTGTCTTGCGCGTGTGTCTTGACTGACTGGAAGGCCGAACTCGTTGAGCGAGACGGCGGGGAGTAAAAATAAAAGTTGAGGGCGGATGGTTTGCGCTTGCCATTCCGGAATTTGTTGTCGAGAAGCTTTGAGGCTCGAGGCCCAGTGTAATGGGATGGCTATGGCTATTAGGTCGGGACAGAGAGAGGAAGGAGAGACGGACGATGGCGACGCTGAGATAGCGGATTATTGCCGTGAGAATTATTAAACCCTACTTACTATAAGTGAAGAAGAGAGGTGGAGATGGAGGAAGAGAACATAACTTGAAGATACCAAATATCAATACCAGCGTCCGCTTGTGATAACACATTTCAAGCTATTTCTGATTTGAACGCCTTGCGTGAAGTTTGTGAAAGTTCATGCTCTACGATTAGGTTATCCTCGCTATCTACGTTGTGTAAAAGGCTATTAACTGCCTACATGCCATTGTCACTATTGCAACACCAAAAATCTAAGGATCTGCGGTGGTCATTTATACCTACCTTACCACATATTCGTATCTAAAAAGTCATATGCAAATTGACTTGAAAATTCTAAACTACCTAGGTACACTTGTAGGCAGCTCTTAGAACAGGAGTTGATACCATTTCAATAGAAACTGAGGTGATAGGTAAGCGGGAAAAGTTCGGGGGGTTGGCACCTACAGATAAGGTACCTTAAAACTCACATTACAACGCTTCCCATTCATTCCGACCGCGCTGCCAACGTACATCACGATTCGCCCAGCCTCCACATTTGAGACATTTGGAATTTGTCGCGATGGCGGAGCATCCTTCGTTCACTCTGGCGGCTTTGCGTAAGTAGGAATTCAAATAGACTGGGATGGTGATATATGGATAGTGTGCTGACTGAGACCCCCCAACAGTGGCCGTAGGCGGAACAGCCGGATACATCCGCACGCGGTCGACGCCGTCGCTAATCGCGGGGTTGGGATTGGGAGCTTCGTATGCTTATTCCGGTACGGTTTCTTTTTTATTATCTTTCCCTCGTCGATTTTTTCTCTGCCTCATTCATGGGTCGTTCCTCTTACATTTCCGCTTCGCTACTTGTACCTAACACACATAAGTCGAGATTTGAAAGCCCAAGATATGGTTCATGTATAGAAATGAACGCGCTTAACTAACGACGACTACGATAACAGGCTACCTCATAAAGGGCAACAAGGACTACGGCACCGAGCTCGCGCTGGGAAACAGCATCTTCCTGCTGGGCTCCGCCATCCCGCGCGTGATCAAGACTAAGGGCCGGGCTCCTGTGCCGTTGGGTTTATTCGCCGCCGGCGCGCTCGCTACGTTCTATTACCAGAAGAAGGTCCGGGAATTCCGGTTCGGTGTGTGAGCCTAGATGTTTCCCGATTCTGGTCTTGAATTTTCCTGAAACAACGACTGGCAAGGATGAAGTGTGTATAAAAAAAGAATGAAATTGGAACAGGGGGATGTGAGGTGTGGCGATGGTGTGTATAAAAAGTACGGTACATAATTGATATCCCAACTCATGCGAAGAACATGCAAAGCTTTCAATCCTTAAGTTCAGTTGACTTACGTCTTTGTGGGCCGTTACATCTCGTTCCGTGTAGTTGTAGGTTCCTAAGCCATTGAATGTTGGTATTGGAAAATGTTGTTAATCCTACGTTACTGCAATGACTTAAACCCCTACCTTAATACCTCCACATCTTATACACACGCCCATAGACTGTCCTAAGGTATTTTATACAATATTAGCGGCTTGCTGTCAAGTCCCTATCACTTATCTTCATTTAGTCTACCTGGGTCACAGAAAATGCGGCCGCGTTGTTGGAACTTGGTGCTTATAATAGGCACATAGGAATCAGCGACGGCGGCTAAGTCTGTCCAAACATGCCAGTCGTATTTTATCGCTATATGTCACCGAATACGGAAGAAACAACAAAAAGCCCATGCGTCTCTAACAGATGTTGGTCCCTCATGGATTCCGTAGGAACCAACTTGCAGCCTCAGGTAGCTGGGAAATGTCGAATTGACTTGTCATTAAGAATTAGAAGCAGGGTTCATGCAACGAAGTATGAGAAATGAACTGGTATGTACTAGGTCCTGTAGATATTAAGCTTGATTTTTAGCTACAGCCGAGCCGTCACCGGGCCCCAAGGGGTTGTGGATTCGCCTCGATCTCCCTAACAACCTCTCTCGTCCTAGCATTATCCACAAAACTGAGTCTGATCAACTCAACCACTTCATCAACAGTGAAATACAAGCTTAGCTCGCTTTCCATCCATAGGTACCTCACATCCTGCAAATTGCTCTGAAGCACCTCGCTAAGGTACTTGAGCCGGAGCCAGCTACCAGCGTACTCCGCCGTGGTGGGAACCGCATCCTTTGGCGCATCGGGCGGCAGGAACAAGTCGTCGAGCTCGGTTATTCTGGCAATAAGGCTCGCGATATTGTATGCCTCATCTTGGCCGATGCCCGCTAGGTCCATTACATCAGCTACGAGCTTGGTGGCAATCGTGTCGACTAGTGAGCCTACTGCCTGACTCCACGCAGACTTGGCTAGGATCGTGGACCACGTTGCGGCGAGGGCGCGCACGTGCGCGGTAGCATTGTCAACTTGCGCCTCCAAGTCAGAAGTACCGAGCCCGTCTTGTTGGAGGAGGTTTTGTGAACCCCCAAGTAAGTCCCGTATGACGGTCTTTTGCGTAGACATTTCGGATGCATAAGCTCGGTTCGCGAAAGACTGTAGAGCTTTGATGTCGTTATCAAGGCGAAGCATGGCTACTGCTCGGGGTGTTAAGTCCTCCCGAGTTTTCCAGTTTTTAGTGAGATCAGATAGACGCTCTGAAAGGTATGTAGCATCGTTATATAGGAACCTGAGTACGGATAAGTATCATACTTAAGAAATAATGGATATTTACCTACATGTTACCCCCCATATTTAGGTTGTAATAGTATGGTGAGACGGCCCGGAACATGGCCAGGACAAGCGTTGGGAGTGAAAAGAGGCCTCCAGCTACTGCCGCCATTGGGTTGCCGTCGCTCCTGGTTCTTTCGTTAGATAGATAAGATCTTATATATAATCAAGGCATCAACTCACCCAACAAGAAAAGCTGCATCCTCTAAGACAGTTGATACAAGTGCTAAGACGGGATCCGGCATGGAAGAGACGTTGTATGTTTCTTTCAACGTGAGCTCGCGGGTTTGCGTATTAGACGAAGTGGAAGGTTTCGCCGCCGGTTCTCCAGGGGGTGCTTCTGTTGTGTCTTCCTCACCCCATCCCCACGCTTCCGTGGGGTCTTCCTCGGCCGATGTCTCTGCTTGAGGTTGTTCAGGGGGTGCTTCAGGCTGCCCATCAGCCCCATCATCATCTCCCCATCCCCATGCATCGGTACCGTCGTCTTCGTTCGCCTCTGGCTTTGCATTGTTGTCTCTTTTAGTATCCGTCTCTCCATCATCCCATGCTCCCCATCCGTCATCGTCCGCTGAAGTGACGCCGTTGGCAGCAAGTTCCTTGCCTTCGGACCTTGTAACAGTCTGGGTTTCAACACGCTCGACCTCCTTTGGCTGGCCGAGTCCTTGGGCTAGCTTTATGCGCACAGAGTCCAACGCTGTTTCCCTGCATTTAGATAACCACACCTTTGGAGCGTCCTCAACCCACTCTTGTAGTTCTTGGAATCCGGAAAACTTAAGACTCTGGAGTCGGTTACAAAATGCCTTAACAACATCGGTGACCTTTTGAAAATCATCCATTTCTCTCAATGAGGCCGGAACAACTGTATCTAACCATGTACCTATGATCCGAGGAATGAGATCGGGCATCATGATGTTAGATAATGAATACACGAGCTCTTCTGGCAAGCGCTCTGATAGATAAGTCATCACTTGGTCTAGATCAGAAAATAGAGAAGTGATTGTTTTATCTGTACTCCCATTTAATGTCAAATGTGACTAGTATTCCGTTAGCATCTTCATATACGTAATATAAAAGGACTCATACATGTTCAATTTGAACCTCGGGTTGTTCCTGAGCTTCAATATTAGTGCGCGGACCCACGATGGCTTCGTCAAGACGGTGCCAGAACGAGGTCATCCTCTGGTCAACCTCTTTGTAGGCTTTTAAACCTACGACAGCGTCGGCAAGCCCCATTTGTTCATCTGTAGGATGTTAGAAATTGCCATGCAAATTGTGAGCATGACGGTACCTTCGCGGGTTTGGAATATGGCGAGTTTTCTATTTTCCGTGTCCACTTGTATCAAGGAATCCCAAACGCGATCAAATACATCATGTACTGCAGACTTCAACTCGAAAGCCCTCAAGTCCAACAGTTTCATGACACGACAAGACTTGCTGACCGGAATGGCGTCTAATGCAGTCCAAGATTCTAAAGCTAGTTAGTAATAAGCGGCGCAAAGAGACCCAATGAAGCTCTTACTCTCTAGCAAATGAAGAGAGTCTATTATCCTACGCTCGTCCCGTGCCTGCTCAACTTGATCCAAAAGCTCGTTCACATGTTTAATGCTCTTTAATGCGTGGTAGACTTGTTGATTATATTCTGCCTCCCGTCGTAGAAACTCGACCTTCTCTTCTGCTTCTTGTATTGCTTTGCCGGACACATCTGGGGCCTGGGACCGTCGAACAATATCGTTGGCCCAACTTCGGGTTCGATTGATGTCATCCTCGAGGGATTTCGCATTTGCAATCCACTGGTTTACGTCTGGCGCAGTCTCTTCGTTGATCTCATGGATGTCGGACTACGGTTTTTAATTAGCGATTATATTAAAGCTAGATCCATGGATGTGAAGTACCTCTAGCCTCGTCTTCGCTGCCGCTAATGAAGTTAGGGCTGGCGCAAGGTCTTGCACTGAAATTCGACGAGAAGATATATCTTCTTCCGGAAAGCTGCCATACAGAGAGAATTCCACCAGAGCGTGGCCAATTTTGCCATCATCGCTGCTAGACATGGCGCTATATTGGAGAAATATTATAGTCGGAAGACTTTCTCCTTGTGGGCCAGGACGCGCAAGCTGCAATGCTACAGCAGACTACGTAGCATACGAACGATGACGGAGATCAGGTCGCTGACAAAGAAATCGGTGTTCGTCGGGATTTGAAAAGACTTGGGTATGGGGTGTTCATATAATACTAACTTCCATGTGACATCATATCGAATAAGCAGTCCAGTCTCATGGCCAGAGAAACCATATAGTAAGCTCACGAGGAAATGGTTTCGTGATAGCTTCAAAAATGATGGTTTAGGTAATGTAATGGACAGGTCATACCATTTCAAGCAAGGTACTTCCTAAGCTCGGACCACTTTATTAAACCTGGACTGCTTTCAAGGTTATGCAGGGTTATGATAGGTCATAAAGCGAAAATCCACCATCTCGGTAATCGCTTAAGCTAGCGCGTAGCGGTTGCCAGAAGCGCGTCGACCTGCATATGTGCACCCCGCCGCGGGGTCAATTGAAAGTACTAGGTACAGAGCTTTTATTAGGAGAAATATCGGCAACCCGAAATTAATGCAACAATTGCAGTCACTGGCCATTGACACCAGACGTTCTTTTCTTTGACTTCCATCCATACTCCCAACCAGTTTGCAATAGAATCAGATACTTATAAGCACGTCTTTGATGTTTTAGGTAATTAAGTCTTCTATTATCTTTGTACAGACTCTCTCCCCAACTCTTTTCCCTTCTTTTGTGCCACCTGCCTTACGACCTACCTTGCGAATCCTTATGCCCGGTAATTCGCACGAGCTACTGCGTGCCTGACGCATCATCATCTGTCAAGCTGCCGCCTAGCCTTGGTACCCAAACGTTGGTTACCTCAACTCGGTTCAGATCTAGACTGCTCCGGTTTTTGCCAGGGTCTTATTGGCCTTCTGTCGTGCCACCACACACCTCTTTCCGTCAACATAAGCACAGGTAGGTCAGAAAAATCATACTTCCTCATCTCATCATCCGAGACTTGCATTCCCCGGATCGACCTTGATGAGCACAAAACCATTCTTACGCACACCATAAATCCTTTCGGGTATCACCCGCTACCTTGTTACCCGCGGGTCTGTCACCCCTCAGTTGCAGCAGTCTCGTGCTTCTCAATGCCCCCTCACAAGTATGGATGTCGGAATATATGAGCCATTCACATCACTATGATCGGTCAGGCATCAGTTAGGGCATCTATCTTAGCTGTTATCGTCGCAGCTATTGCCCTCGCCATTGTCTTGTTCCAGGAAGAGGGTAGAGGTTTCGGGTATGAAAATTTGCCTCACATCCTTATCGAGCGGAGTATGCATGGACGGTGAATGGTGTGAACCAGCGCGAAGGATTTGATGCACCAAGCGGAAATTTCTTCTGCTTCTTACATCTCACCCCTATTCAAGGTGGCCTCTGACTGGACGGGCACTATTAGTGACGACGTACCCTGACCGCACCTTGCCTCTTAACACTGATTTAGATATTATTCACAGCATGAATTTGTCTATATCCGCTCACTTATAGTGCTAACAACTGATTCTCGATCCCTTAAACATGTCTAAATTCGCTCTCCCATGAACCATCACTCTAATCTTCGTTTCTTCTTGTATCTTATTTAATATGGAGCTAAAGCTGACCAACCTTAGTAATTACTTCCAGGCTATCTTCTCTAAGAAATCCCAGGTCAAGATGGGCTCGCAAGGCCCAAATGTGCGCTTTCGTAAGGTCCAGAGCTTTCAGACAGATTATGCCCACACGACCATTACTCAATATGAATCTGAGAGAAGTGGCATGCAGGTCATTGTGGCCGACCGAAAAGGTCCAAAGGTCAATGGATACTTCACCTTGGCTACCGAGATCTTTGATGACTCTGGTGCACCTCATACCCTCGAGCACCTAGTCTTTATGGGTTCGAAAAGCTACCACTACAAGGGCCTATTGGATAAGCTAGCGTCTAGGGCTTACGGGTCTACGAATGCCTGGACCGCTACCGACCACACGGCTTACACCCTTGAAACAGCAGGGTGGGAAGGCTTCGCCCAAATCTTGCCTGTCTACCTTGAACACCTCATTGTGCCCACTATAACGGATGCGGCATGCTTAACTGAAGTTCATCATATCAATGGCGAAGGCAACGATGCCGGCGTTGTCTACTCGGAGATGCAAGGCGTACAATACACGAGCACGGAGCTCATGGACATCAAAGCTCGACGTCTTCTCTACCCAGAGAATGTCGGCTTCCGATATGAGACAGGCGGTATGATGGAAGCTCTTCGAGTTTTAACACCAGAAAGGATACGCAGTTTCCATAGAGCTATGTATCAACCAAGGAACATGTGTGTTATTATAGTCGGCGAGGTCAATCATGACCATCTTCTCACTATCCTAGACCAGTTTGAGGAAAGCGTTAAAGACGACATCCCCCCTCTCAACGCCCCCTTCAAGCGACCGTGGATAGAGTCTGCACAACCTCCTCCACTCAAGCAAACAACTGTCGAGACGATCGAGTTTCCGGAGGAAGACGAGTCGACTGGTGACATGGTTGTGGCATTCTTCGGTCCGAATTGCACAGACACTATCGAGGCAACTGCGTTGAATGTCCTCTTAACCTATCTCTGCGGATCTTCCGTCGCAGTATTGGAGAATGTCATGGTGGAGAAAGAAGAGCTTGCTAGTTCCATCTCCTACTGGTGGGATGCTCGACCAAACAGTGTGATCTGGTTTCAGCCGACTGGTGTTGCCACGGAAAAGCTGGCATTTGTCGAACAACGCCTGATCTCTTTGTTGAAAGAAGTTGCCTCTAAGCCGTTAGACATGACCTACATAAACGAGTGTATTCAAAGAGAAAAGCGGCAGGTGAAGGCTCAAGCCGAAGAGTCCGAACAGTTCTATTCAACGAATATTATAACCGATTACCTCTTCGGTAGCCGAGACGGCTCAACTCTTAAGGACCTCGCGAATCTTAGTGAATATGATCACCTAGAGAAGTGGTCCGACGAGCAATGGCGATCGTTTCTCAAGAAATGGATCTCTGACGCTCATCACATCTCTGTCCTCGGGAAACCATCCTTAGAATTAGCCACCAAGCTAAAAGAAGCCGAAGTAGCAAGAATTGAGAAGAGAAAACAGGAATTAGGTACTGAAGGTCTAGCAAAGTTGGCCAAGAAACTTGAGGATGCCAAGAAGCAAAACGAGGTTGAGATTCCAGCCTCGTTACTCGAGAAATGGCAAGTGCCTCCTGTCGAATCGATTCACTTCATCGAATCCCAAACTGCGCGATCTGGCTTAGCTCGGAAACTTGGCGTCCACGAGAATTCTGCTCAAAAGGTCATCGACAAGGTCTCGTCCCCTTCACCCTTGTTCGTGCAATTCGAAGATGTTAGAACCAACTTCGTGCATATCGCAGTCCATGTTGGCACCTCCAAGGTCCCAGTCGAGTACAAGCCCTTACTGTCTATCTTTAGTGATAATTTCTTCAACACGCCGATCCGACGCAACAATGAATATCTTTCATTCGAGCAAGTGGTTATGAGGCTGGAAAAAGATACAGTGAGCTATAATCTGGAATCGGGGAGTAAGTTCGGCGATTCGGAAAGCTTCCTGGTTCGTCTTCAAGTTGAGCCTGAGAAGTACGCCATCGCCGTCGAATGGATACGTACGATGATGTTCGACAGCATATTCGACGTTACTAGGTTGAAGGCTGGCATCGCCAAACAGCTAGCTGATATCCCAGAGTTAAAACGCGACGGCAGAGTCATGACCAGTGAAGTCGAAATTGCCATTCACAACGACCCGTCGTCACTACTAGTTGTAAAGCGTAGCCTGGTTAAGGCAGTGTATTTGCGACGACTCAAGAAGCTTCTAGAGAAGGATCCTGATGCGGTACTAGCACGCTTCGAACAACTTCGAAAGTATCTCTTTACACCTGAAAATATTCGCGTCCTGGTTACGGCCGATATTTCGAACTCCAAGCTACCTGACCCTGTCAAGACATGGGACAGACTCTCTAAATCGCTCAACATGGACACCCAGGATATCAATCCCATCGTGAAGCCTTATACTCTTCTAAGTGAGGAAGGCCGGAATCCTGGTTCTGTTGGAGCGACAATCGTCCCAATGAGGGCAATCGACAGCTCTTACTCTATCAGCTCAGGTAAGGGTATAACTTCATTCTCCGACCCCGCGATACCTGCACTTTTGGTTGCCATGCAATATCTAGAAACCGTGGAGGGAACTTTATGGAATGCCATCCGCGGGAACGGCTTAGCATACGGTGCCTACTTCGCAAAGGAATTAGATGGAGGATACTTGCATTTTAAGGTATACCGGTCTCCATTAGCATCGAAGGCAATAGCTGCCGCACGCGACGCTATCACGGCGTTAGTCAACGGCACCGTAGCTTTCGAAAAGCCTATGATTGAAGGCGCAATCAGTCAGCTGGTGATGGCTCTAGCAGACGAACAAGCCACCATGGCTACCGCGGCTGTGCAGAACTACATCATCAGTGCCGTAAGAGGGCTCGAACCCGATTACAACATCAAGATGCTTGCAAAGGTTAGGACTGTATCAGTGGAAGACATCAAGCAGGCGATGAAAAAGTGGCTGCTACCCCTGTTTGAGCCAGGGAGGAGCAATGTAGTTGTTTGCTGCGCACACGCAATGATAGAGGTAAGTCGCCTAACCCCCCGTTGGATACCTGTCTTATATCGTACTGACATACCCAAAGAAACTCGAGAAAGAATTCCAGACCATGGGTTACAAGACTCAGGTCAAGCAGTTATCAGATTTTTCAAATGATTACGGCCTCGAGGCTCCTGAGGGCGAAGAAAATGGTGAGAATGGCGAGGAAGAGGACTCAGAAGACGAGGAGGGTTCTGAAGGCTCCGAAGGCTCATACGAATCGGAGGATGATGGCAGGTAGACTTGAACTACCTCGCAGAGAAACGTTAAGGTAGTTATAACCCTCCTTTTACCGACTGGGCCTGGTTTATTTCGGTCCTTAAGAAGGATACAGCGTGAGTTTATAGAGTATGAGAGATGAATCATACAAATCGCCTCGAAAACATTAGAAAACAGACTCAACTGATAACGCCACTTGCCTCGTCTTGAACGTATATTACCTGTGATAGGCCGCCCCGAGTTATTCGATTTATATTTAATCTCCTAGTCAAATTAGGCGAATGCTAAAGAAGACTATGTAAGTAGAAATACGGAGTGAGTATCGCCAAAACCCCTAAACGCCTCATGTATCTATGCGCATTACAAACTCGTCGACAACCTAATTATAGCTATATACCCCTTCAACCCCTTTTGACTGCTATAGACCTTTTTCTCTTTACGCTTTAGCTAGATTCGCCTTAGCAGGACCTTGGATCGCCAAGCCTCTCTCTCCAAACCGACTACCGTGTACAGGACAATCCCACGATTTCTCAACGGGATTCCAACAAACCACGCCTCCCATATGCGGGCACAACGCGCTCATTTTCGATACATCCCCCTTCTCATCCTTATATACGGCAATCGGCTTGGACGTCTTGGGGTTCAGCACGCCACCACAGCCAGGCGCCAAATCCTCGATGTCCTGAATATCGGATTGTAGAAGCCGCTTGTACTGCATATTGACTTGCAGGTCGTTCTGGATCATAGCCGGTGCCGACTTAATAACACCACCCAATCGCTTGGGCGAGTACAAGCTCGCCCAGGAATTCTCCTTTCCTTCGATCTCATCTGCTAGCAGCTTCGACGCCACCACGCCGTGCGTGAGCCCGTTGCCTGAATCTCCCGTCACTACGTAAATGCGGTTATTGCCCTGGTTCTTGCCAATGTACCCCATATAGTCGACCGGCTCTAAGATCTGCCCGCTCCATTGGAACGCAACAGACTTAGCGCCAGTGAACCTTTCCCGCCCCCAACGCTCCAGTTCCTCGAAATGACCCCGCGGATCTTCTTGTCCCACCTTGTGGTCCTCACCGCCGATCACCATGTAGTCGTCGTTTTCATCGCAGGGCGTGATTCGGGTGTACTTATAGGGATCCGCTGTGTCGTAGAGCAAAATGTCGTCGACAGACCCCTTCGGCACGCGGATCGCGATGCAGTACGTGCGGTACCACTCCATCTGGGCGATGATGCTGAGTTTTTGGAGCGGTACGTTGGTCGCTTCAACCGCGTGTTCGCACTGAATTGTGTTTCCGGCCTCGGTTTCAATTTGCACGTATTTGTGCCCCAACCCGAGCACTTCGATGCCTTTCTCCTTTATCCCCATGGCGCGGGTGAATGTGTAGCATCGGAATTTGGGCTGCTCTTTGAGCCACTTCAGCACGCCATTTAGGTACTTCGTCGGGTGGAACGTGGCTTGCTTATGGAAGATTGCGCCACCTCGCTGATCGATTTTGCCGTCCCAGCCTTTGACTGTCAGCTTCTCGTCGAAGGTGGCGTCGATCCCGAGCTTCTTTGCTAGCTCGACGTCTTCCTTGATCTCCTCGATATCCTTCTTCCACTCCTCCGTGCCACGCTCGTATTGCGAGATGCGGTACGCCGGAAGGTGCCGGTACTCGCAGTCGATATTCAACTGTTTGGCGATCTCGCCAACCCGGTCCAGCGCCCAGGTGTGGCTGTCCGCCGCGGCTTGAGCGCCACTTTCACCGTGCTTCTTGGCGATCTCGGGGTACATGTCGTCGAGAGCATTAGATAAGTGGCCGCTCGTCCGACCGGTCTCACCAGCGAGAACGTCCCTGGCTTCGAGAATGACAACTTCCTTGCCCCGCGTGACGAGCTCGTACGCGAGAGAGATTCCGGATATACCGGCCCCGATTATACATACATCGGTCTCGATGTCCTCGGTCAGCGGGTGGAACGCAGGTCTATTTGAGAACGGGTCCGCGTGCACCCAGACTGGGTCCTTGATACCGGAGGTCCGGATGAATTGCTCCGAATCGCCAGCCACGGGTCTAGCCATGTTGCGTCTTGAGGAAGTCGAAAACTCTTCAGCAGTTGTAGTTATCTTCAAAGTCTGCATTCAAAAACTGAGAGTCGTTCGTGACGAGGGTAATGAGAGCGGCTCGTGGTAGTTGAATGTACAGCCAAGAGGACGGCAGCGCTGGGAGAATGCGGTCACCACTCTTCTCGTAGACGTCATTCTCACGCAAAACGAGGCGCTGGAAGGCCAAGACGTTCTTGCAATTGCGCGCTCTAATAACATCTATTTGGCTTGCAACCGTACGTATTCTTATCTTGGCTACCTTGTCGTTGGGTAGGACCCCTTTTGTTACGTCACTCTGACAGCTTCATGGCCGACGATGATTCAGCACTATTGTCGAAGCGTTAATTTGACAAAATCATCTTGGTTAACGCTTAGACCTAGATTTGTATTATTTTATTTGGTGTCTATTGGACAGAGTAGCATGTTTTTACCATATTTAGTAACCCATACCTTGCGTTGGTGGCTTCCGTCGTGATGACTTGTATAAGGTGACGATCGTGAATGGTCTTGGCATTGTTGGTCTGGAATTATACATGCGCAATAGATAATCAAGTACAACAATAATTATTTTTCGTACTAAGTCACAGCTTATGGCAATCTTGAATGAGTTGCTCGCCTCGTTTTCTCAGTTGCTCAGCTAATATCACTGTATATTACAGATATAGACCTTGACTAGCCGTAGTCTACCCAAAGAATCCCGTCGCTTTAGTGAAATACTGCATATCTATACCACTCACTCGGCAACATCAACGAAGCCCATCCAGTCCCTCTCGAACTCTCCTTGAACTTGGGTGAAGGAATGCAATTGGGCAGCATCAAGCTTCTTGCCATCGAAGGCGGCCAAGCTCTCAGCAGCCTTGACAATATTTTTGATCTGGCGACCATTAAGTTCTCGTTTAGCTAGGAGATCCAATTCCTTGTCGGTTATATCCACGCCGCCTGGGACACGGTCGCAGAAATTGCGCCAGATGGTCCGGCGCGAATCCTCGCTCAAGCTCGTATAGCGGAGAGGCGCGTGGATACGACTGGTAAACGCGTCGTCAAAGGTGGCCACACGGTTGGTCGTGAGGAAAAGGATGCCACGGTAGTCTATATACTTTAATTAGCATTCTCACATTCCAAAAATTCGAAAAAGGAAAGATGGAAAGGGGAAGATAGCTGAAATCTCATACACTCGAGGATTCTCAAGAAGACGGTAACCATAGCATTCCTCTGCAAATCGTGCAAGCTTCGTCGCTCAAGGAAAATATCAGCCTCGTCAATCAAAAGAACAGCACCCCACGTAGTTGCAATATCCATGATCCGTCCCAACTTTTGCTCTAGGTAATAACTGTCGGTCCCCAGGTCTCCAGCGGACACCATATACAAGGGCCGATGCACCGACTCCGCCACGCACTCGGCCGTCAACGTCTTTCCGACTCCAGGGGGGCCGTGAAGAACCATAACGAGTCCTTTCCCCTTGCCCTCGACGATATCGTCAACTCCAGGGCCATCCTGGCCGCGACGTGAGTGCATCGACACCATTGCCCTGACCGTCTTCTTGATCGTGGGATTCAGGACTAATTGATCAAAGCAGGCTTCATCCCACCTGAGGGGAGAAAGGTTGTCCACGAAGAACTCCAAGAATTGCTTGATGGAAAATGCGAACCCGCGCACCATTGAATTGGTGATTATCAAATCTTCTTCGGTGAGCTCGTCGAGAATATTGCCGTCGCCGGTGTAAATACCTTCGTTGTACTTGCGCAGGGTGCGCTGCCGCTTCGCCGCCTCGGTCCGAGGTAGGTCGTCAAGCTCGAAGTCGTGATCAGGCTCAAAGCGCCTATAGTTCTCGACGTCGACTACGACACGGCCTTCGAGATTGAACCGGTCGTACTTCTGGTCCCTCTTCTTGAGAGCCACGCCCTTGTACTGCAAGAAGTTCGTGCCGGTCAACTTCTGGAATTTGCGGCCTCGCTCTAGCAGGCGGGCTCTGAGATGAGAAGCGATGAAGTGATAGTCGAGGGGAATGATGTTGAGGTCCTCGCAGCGCATGACTCCGGAGTACTTAGGGATCCGAAAAAGCTCGTGGCGCGTGCCGAACTTCTCGCCGTCGTAATCGACGTATGACACTCTGAGGGCCAGGGCAGGCTCGTCATCAGACTCGTACCAGAATTCGCGGAGCTTGAATGCTCTTGGCTGTCCCTGAATCTTGATGTGTACAATACAGCCAGGCTTGAATACAGTCCAGAGGTGCTCATAACCGATTGGCCTCTGGTCACTGCGGTGGAAACGACGAGAGGCATTGAATGACTCCTCATGGACCTTGTCGATCCAATCCAGAAGGAGTTTCAAGTGCCCAAGCGATGCTTCATCATCCTTGAATCGCTCCATTCCTACCTCTTTCAACTTGTCCCGGTG
Organism: Hypoxylon sp. CO27-5; assembly: GCA_002120305.1. NCBI lineage: Eukaryota > Fungi > Ascomycota > Sordariomycetes > Xylariales > Hypoxylaceae > Hypoxylon > Hypoxylon sp. CO27-5. Next base: position 20,276 of record KZ112571.1, on the reverse strand, counting down.
GAAGAACAGACAGTACGCAGGAAGGTCAAATTCAACTTCCTGTTGCGCATCAACGGGATCAAGTGGAAACCCGACAATGACATCTTCAAGTAGCTGCTTCAGAGGCTGGGGATTTACACGCAAGCGTGTACACCTGTAGTCGCCATCCTCTGTGTAGTGGCGTGTCTCTGTTAGTGCATAGAGCTTCCACCAATCCTGGTTTCCAGTGTCATCTTTAGGCTGGCGTTTGGTGTATTCCTTGTGGCCATCGGAGTTGTACTTCTCGTCTAGAAGTCCGAGCTCACAGGTCATCTCCTTGGGCTTTTCATCATCTTCATCAGGTTCTTGCTTTGTCACCTCGGGCTCCTGAACCACGACCGGATCCACCGGCTTTGAATCGGGCTATAACCAAATGTGTTAACGTGACTATGGATGCTAGGAGGTTCTATAGGTAAAATGATTTGATGGGTCGAACTTGTCCGAGACAAGTTGTCTCAGATTTGGAAGTCTCACTTACTGCTTCTGAGGACATGATGCAACTTGGACTAAAACAATATGTATATCTCGAGAAATTAAATTCTATATTGCGAGTAGATATTATTCAAGTTGCTGCCTGTCTACCTCAGGTCATCGTGTAGGAATTGCCTACGGCTATATAGTGGTGAAGTCCTAGATCAAAGCATTTTTCCCATGCTCGACAACCATGCATCATTGTATGACTGGTACAAGTGTCCATATAATGATTGGTTCGACCAGGTTTAAGATACTAAAGAAGGTAGGATGTCCCATAGCTTACACATAAGCCGCAGCACCTGTGTTGCAATTGGCTACCTCGACTAGGCAGACAAGGCGCTATCCACACTTTCCTGCAGGCTGTGAAGGATTCCATACATTTATGTCAATCGGATATCTGAGGTTCAAATTAGGCTCTCATAAGATCGAGAAAGACTCTTGCATCCACAGGTCGCGCTCGTGTTAGAGAGGAATACCATAGATGCCTAGACAATTCGAGGACGCTAGACGAGCTGACTCACGGCTTGTCTCGTAAGGAAGAAATGAGATCAACTGGATATTAGTCACGAGAGGAAGGCCAGCTACCTTTTTCCACTTCAGTCAAAGTCCTAGAAGTGGATCCTGTCTGAAGTTGATGTTCCCATTCATCATGCATACTACGTCAATACAGGGATGATGATATGATCCCACAATAAGTTAATAAACCCAGGAAGCAGAGCAGTCGGCATGTTGTACACTCAGGGGGCCTTTCATTTTACGATTTTACTACTCTGAACCTTCCTTCAAGGGGATTCTAAGATGCTCCAGCATAGGTAGGTATATTATCTATTTGCGCAAATTTACGAGCAAGCCTAGCACACATCAGGTTAACGCCCTGATAGGTATACACCGCCTATTTTATTTAGGTAGGAATCATGTTGCAGTCTAGGTATATCATCCCCTAATAATTGAAAAACGCATTGTCTTGAACGCGTTATGGTACGCTGCACTGATGATGTTGTAGCCACCTGGAAGCCATGGATGAACTCTATATATGGAGAATTGATTTTAGTTAGGACCGTTTAGCTCTCTAGTATATTGTTATATTGACAACCAAATGATGGACATCCTTATATTGGATCAAACTAAACGTGGTCAAGCAAAAATCGGTTTGTTAGAATAGAGAATATCATAGCTCACTCACGGGAGAAGATTACTCCGGTATTATATAGGTATCGATGGTTCTATTGAGTGACGGCGACATCGGGGTCATGCGCAGAGTGAAAGGCCGTCCAAATATTTGTTATATCATCTCGAAGCCATTGCTAGGGCAGTGGGTTCTCCATAGGAGGTGTGTCACTAAAAGTATACAATTTTAACAATGAATCTAATTCACACTTCAATTTCGCACACTACCTATTTCATTTCTAAAAGAGTTCTGGTCAACCCTTTAACCACTCCCCTTCGAAGACTTCCAGTTCTCATAGATACATTATCAAACCCCTTTAATTGCCAGCATAGCTATATATATCACTATATGAGTTAGCTTGCATTGCTTTCTCTTGAGCATCTTTCATTAGAATCGAGAAATGTGATAGCCACAGTACTAACTTTTACGCTAGGATATCATTTCAAATATTATGAATAAACATCCACCTATTGAGGAGCCTGGTTCATGCTTGATGGCTGCTAAATAGCCGCAACTTCATAGAGAGACTTGTGTAAAATAAGCTTGGATACGGTAGAAGGGTTTGTCGCATCTATCAAGGCCCACGTAAGGAAAGAAATGATCTCAGGTCTAATACTTCCACTCCGTGGATAGGCTGTTAGAAGAATCGAATAACTGATTGAGTGGCAGGTAATGATTAAATGAATCCATCCCGACTATCACAAAGGTAGGTATACAGTAAGGAGTTGAAAGAGATTGTGTCACGGGGCAAACATCGTGACTCGGGCTTATAAAGTGGATGGGCACATTATCTAAAGTTAAATTGCGTATAAAAGGCAGGTACGGGTATCGATTATTTGTCCATATTGTCTTAAGCTCTAGCCATCCACCGGATTGAAGCTCGAACAGACCAATCCTCTACTATGTAGGTAGCTTTCTAGCTATTCGACCACCAGGCGGCAACTATCTAAATATAGACTACGAGTGATTCACACGCTTATAGGTATAGATGTTTGAATCGCTATTTAATAATTGCACTTTCTCCTTTACCATGACGTAGCCTAGAGACAGCCACTGCGAGTCTACACTTGTGATTCCAGGAATTTCAACAAGTCGTTTACATATTTAAAATTGAATTCTGTCTCTCTTGAACTTCCGAGTTCTTCTCTCATACCTGCAGTACATCCTTTCCTAGTATCCAATGCCTGGCAGCCGTCGTCGATTCTATCGTCTTGACATATTCGTAGGAACAGTCAATCCGAATCCAATCTGGACGGTGAGAACTTCAGCTCATTCCAACTTTGCGGCTACTGACCACTTACTAAATTCCGACACTGTTTTGCTAATTCGAAATTGCTAGACCTGCGGAATGAGTTACGCAACCGTCGCCGCGCGGGGGATCACTGGTGGTGGCACTGCTAGTGGATCGCGCAGTAAGTTTCATATACTCTCTTCAATAGAAATCAAGCTATCAATAGAAGATTCGGTTATCCGGGCATGTATGTTCCGAACCTGGCTAACATTGCTTGATAGATGTTACTCGGGCGGTGGTCCGAGTCCCCTCACATCCGCCTGGTGATAATCATGACAAACCGCGATCTTTTCCGCCACCGGAGAAACCTAGTATCCCAGATACTTCTGCAAGCGTTTCTCAGTCAAAGACAGATGAGGATTCGACAGACGAGGTCCCTAACCCCAGATATCTTGGAAACCATGCTCTGGAGCGGAACAAGAGCGCGGATATCCCGGACGAGATGAACTGCAGACTCTGGATTACTGGTCTGCCGCCAGCTTGCACCGTATCCGACCTACTCAGGTCTATTAGGGGAATAGGACCCGTCTATGCTTCATACGTTGTTCCACCGCCGAAAAACGACAAGAAACATGGGGACAGCATACGGACCTCGGCAGCCTCGTTGACGTTCTTTACCGTAGCTGCGACCGATCGGTTCCTTCAGAGGCATGCAATACATCGATTTACGGTCGGAGACCACATTACCACTGTCGGGCGACACCGCATCCGCACCGCGCCCATTCCAGCTGGTCGCAAATCCCGGGTTCTGGTGATTAGGGGTAACACTAAAATCGTGACGCCTGAGAATCTCGCACGGCTTTGTGCGGGGCCGTGGGACATCCGGTACGATACGGATTTTATAAAGTTTCGACCGGGGCTAGCATCAAATGAAATTCTCTGGGGATTCGGTAGTTATCGGGCGCAAGCGCAAGCGGTATATTGGGCCATAGACAAACCATGGGCCGGCCTATCGAAAGAAGAGGCAGATACTGTCACTGTTAACTTCGCACCCGACCCATGCGGTTAGGTTTATCTATGGCACGGTGATGGCTGCTAACCATGATTTTATTGAGATCTCAGTACCACGGTCCATCAACATAGGTATTAATCGTAACTGAAATCCGATAGTATAGCATTGATTTCCTCTTCTTTAATAAGTCCCAAATGTAACCAACGTTATACAGTGATAGCGAGGAGATGTTAGTACCTATCAATGACTATCAAGCGTACAGCGCCTGTGGCCTGACTAGATCCACTTTTAACCCCTAACACGGCCTTTTCAATTGACTGAAAAGGGGCCTCATGTGCCGAAGAATGTAAATATCGCAAATTGGTGGCGAAAAATAAAAGAACTCCTCAGCCTTTTTCCTTGAACATCAGAAATAATACAATCTCATACCTGATCCCGCCCTATAGAATGGAAGGTAGAAAGAAAATCGGGTTTCAGCAAATAGGGAAGCCCTTCTGCTAATATATCCGAGGTTCCCTTGATCCAATCCGAATAAATATCTGTGATAATGTAGGAAGATCTGGGAATGTGGATTAGAATGCTAGTCCTTGTTCGCATGGGAAGACCGCATCGTTGTTCTCTTCCAGCGCGTTCAAGATCAAGCGCCAGACGCCCTTATCATACGCAAGTCCTACGTGTCCAACCTTGTCATCGGGGCAAGTGTCTTGAATGAGCACGTTAGTCGCCCCTGCCTCATCGATCCTGCTGACATCTGGCGACACCAGCGCGTCCGTCTTGGACATGATCACCGTCACTTTGTTCCCAGGCTGCACAATCTTGCCAGCGGCCGCCTTAAACTGGTTGTAGACTGCACCGCCCGTCATCATATCGTCGCAGGCGTAGCATCCAAGAGCGTCCTGGACTACCTTAGCGATCTGCCTAGTGAAATTCCCGCCGATGTAAAAGAACTGCGTAAAGCCAAAGTACTGGGCGCCGTGGATAGCAGGACCCAGCGCGACAACATGCTCCACGATGTCAGAGATGCCGGCTTGCGTCATGGGCACGTAAAGCGCCTGAACGCCGCCCTCGGAATGACCAACGATGTCGACCTTCTTCGCGCCGGTCTCGTCCTTCACCTTTCGGATCCAATCGGCGATGTCCTTTGCCGAGTCGGCCATCGACTCCAGGCCTCCTATCCAAGGAACTATTGGGTAGGCGCCGTAGGTTTGGGAGAATGTACAGTAGCCGCGGTTCTGGAGTTCCCACTGGAGCACGTTGAGGTCGACATTGCGGGATGAGGAGAGTCCGTGAAGGAAGACAACTGGATTCCGGTCACCCGTGCAGCTGTGGAAATCGTTCGGAGGCGCACCGTATTGGGGGCTGGACAGCAGAGCTTCTGGCGTTGTGAAGTTCAAATCGGGGGGCAATTCACCGCGAGCAACATGTTGATGACGTCTCCCGATAGGAGAGTTGGGAATGGCGCTGGTGCCCAGAGACCAAAGGGTCTGCGCTAGAAGGAAAGCTCCAAGTTTCATGGCGGACGGCATCGTGAGCAGCTGAAGGCAAGATAGGAAGTTTACAAGCTGATCAAATACGCTTTAGCTGTTAGGGAGCGAGGTCCCCTTATATCTATCGTCGATAGGCGCTATGATTATTTCCATTACTGAGTCTTGTAAAGGGTAAATAATGACAGTAGTTTGCCTATCCCGGTAATCCCGTGCGTCGTTCGTTTCCCAAATTGTCAAGGAGCGTCAAATTCAGCCCTTGCCTTTGTTCATCGTGCCGCAATCCTGTTCCAGAGAGATATGCAGCGGCTGCGCCACTTTATTCACTGATCTGAGCTCGGTGTAGCTGCGTGGCGTTTAACGTCCAATCGGCATCTGAATAGTGTCTCTGTGCGATTGCCGCGATTGGCCATGTCCCTCGTTGTGGCTTTTCGAATGCCTCGCGGTACATCAAGCGCGGCCCTCCTTTGAGCGGCCATCGGATTCAGCTTCTGAAATTTGCTGGCGGACCTACCGCGCGTCGAACCTGATCCCCGAGGTTCCTTTGCATCATGATGTGTCATTCAACAATTTGGTTGAGGTAATTGTTTTGTGAAGATAGTTGAATTGAAATTAGCCCTTGTTGCTTCATGGGAATCATATGAAGCTTCATTTAAAATAACCATTTCAATGAAACAGAAATGTATTAAATTGTCCCAACAGATATACGCCAGCCCTAGTCGATCGTACGTAATGAACGCATTAGTCATTTAAGTAAGTCACACTTACAAACAAACAACATTATCATATAATAAATTAGAATCGTGTGTTTGCTTACCATACAAGTTTCAAGAAAAGAATAATCGAACGACTATTCTAAGTGAAAGAGAAGCAATGCATGCTTTCTAGTGCCCAATGATGCATCTTCAGATTGGTCTTTAGAACATGGCGTCTGTGGCTTAAGAGATACATGCCAGGAATTGGGTAATTTTTAAATGAAGACGATTATCCCTATTGAGTATTTTTGAGTCGTATAGTTGATGTCTCATCTCTCTTATCAGAAGGATAGTTCTAAGTAGGTAGATACCGATCGTAGGGTTGTCTCTTCATAGAGGATGGTGCATCTAAGACTTGCCGCACCCCGCCCCATCTTCCCCAACACCCATGGGAACAAGAGGCATCTCAAGATATCGTCCCAGCTCTCCCCGTAAAAGCAATTATCGTTCCTCGGCAGCCATATATCTAACATAGTCTCGTCATCAGAGATCCGTCCATTACTCTCTAGGTAGATACCCAGCTCATGAAACTCTTATCCTCTTGGCATATCCTACTTATCAATACCCTTGTTTCACTCTCGGTCGAGTCTATTTTTTTTTTCACGAGGCTAATAAATCATCAGTCAACCCGTTGTAGATGCTTTCCTCATTTCCCATGAAAAGAAGTAACCTGATGGTATTTCTAGGTCCGGACCAATGCTTTCCATCTGCATACCCTATCAAGTATTCCAGCTCCAGCGTAGTTCATCGAGACGTGCAGTGAATGACCTTGTATTTCCCTTTCATTGGGACAAATAGGGACCTATAGACGTGAGTGGAGTAGAACGCGCGACAGTCCGATCACTACAGGTATCAGCATGGCAACATCACAAACTTCCCCAACGAAACGATAAAAAGCTTAGTCTAGTACATTAGAAGATATGAAACGAATGGAGTTGAATAGATTTTAAATAATTATAGTCATTGGCCATCATAGTCTAGGCAGGTAGATATAGGAATGGGTCATCGTGACGGGGCTCCCCCGACCGTCCGACCACCCGAACCGATCCTCCGACCCCGTATAGACGGTCGTGCGATACAAATTCTGCGGAGCATCGGGTACCACAGCGGACTATGGCATTGATATCATCCGGGATCATGTAATTTACTTAATTTCTTATTTCTTCCCTGCCCCTTCATGGATTTTACTAATATATTATAGTAGTGCTGAGACATTCAGTTTCTCATCGTGTAGCTAGCAACAGTTGCATCCTGTCTAGTATATTCTTCCTTTTATTTACTCCAGCTCCTAATTATTTAACCAGTCTTTTCGACCCATGTTAGTACTATACTTACCTAAATCATAGAATAACTTCATTATTTATTTTCTCATTATTTCCTTACTTTTCTCTACTAAAAGGAGCCGACGGCAGGTCACCATGTCCGACCTGTATTCTGACCAGGAGACGGTCGTTCCTAATCGTCCAAACAATAGCAGAGACCAGAATGGCAACGAGAAGGACCTAGAGCAAGGGGCCGCAGGAGAGCAGATAACGAAACAACACACAGAAGATCCCAATATTGTCGACTGGGACGGCCCCGACGATCCAGCAAACCCACTCAACTGGTCAGGTCTGAAGAAGGTCCTCCACATAGCCTACGTCTCTCTCTTCGTCCTCTACGCGTAAGTACTCTCCCTATTTCGACGTCCTGAACCAGAGGAACCAACGATGATTGTTAATACTCGTACCTAACTCCTCGGCGCTCAGAAACCTAGCCTCAACCATGTTCGCTCCCGGAGCAGCAGAACTAGTCCGGGAGTTCCACGTCACTAGCTCGGTGGTTGCCACCTTCACGGTCAGCATCTATGTCCTCGGCTTCATGGTGGGGCCCATGTTCCTCGCGCCGCTTTCCGAACTCTACGGCCGTCTCGTCATTTACCACGTCTGCAACGTCTTCTACCTAGCTTTTACGTTGGGATGCGCCCTCAGCAAGAACACCCCCATGTTTCTCGTCTTCCGGTTTATTGCCGGCTGCGCATCTGCGGGGCCGTTGACGATCGGAGGTGGCACGATAGCTGATGTGACTCCGCAGGAGAAGCGCGGCAAGGCGATGGCGATGTTCGTCGTCGGACCACTTCTAGGGCCGTCGATTGGGCCTATTATCGGTGGATTCGTGACCCAGAACATCGGTTGGCGTTGGACTTTCTGGATCATTCTCATTCTAGTAAGCTCTGCACTCCCATGGTACCGTATCCCAACAATCACTAACTGCCATCTCATAGTCTGGTAGCCTTGCCCTCGTCGCTCTCTTGTTCCTGCGAGAGACTAATGCTACCATCCTACTGCAACGAAAAACCGAACGTCTGCGTAAGGAGACAGGGAACACGAAGCTCGTCTCCAAGTTAGACACCAAGCTATCTCCTCGCGAATTACTCAGCCGCTCCATCGTCCGCCCAGCAAAGATGGTTCTCTTCTCACCTATCACATTTCTTTTATCCATTTACGGAGGTGTGCTCTTCGGGCTCGTCTTCCTTCTCTTCACAACGTTTCCCAGCGTGTTCGAAGAGCAATACGGGTTCAGCCCGGGCTCCGTCGGTTTGGCATACCTGGGTCTCGGCATCGGGATGATTTGCGGCCTCGTACTCTTCATCATATTGAGCGATAAGTTACTCGGCCAGCCGTCGGGCGGCCAAGTCGCGAAGCCCGAGAAGCGACTCATTCTGATGAAGTGGTTTGCTCCCATCACGCCCATCGGCTGTTTCATATACGGCTGGACTGCGTACTACCAGACCCATTGGATCGTTCCCGAGATCGGGACATTCATTGTGGGGCTGGGAGGGCTCTTCGTTATGCTCCCGACCCAGAGTTACCTGGTGGACGCCTTCGGACCTGAGGCTGCCGCGTCGGCTTTAGCGGCGAATGTTATCATCCGTAGCCCCTTTGGAGCTTTCCTGACGTTTGCTGCTCCGCCGCTGTACTCGAATCTGGGACTAGGTTGGGGAAATAGCGTGTTGGGGTTCATCTGTCTGGCGTTTACGCCCGTGCCATGGCTGTTCTACCACTATGGCGAATACTTAAGAACTCGCTTTGCTGTCAAGCTATAATATTCCATATTATCGTACTTAGAGATATGTGTATACACCAGGGGGCTTCCTACATATAAATATTATTAATCTATATCAAGAGGAGTAAAGGAAGAAGGGGGCGTCGAAGAAGAATTGGTCCCTTTGGCCGGAGAGTCCGGTGGCATATTTTCCGTGGTTATATCTGTAAGATTAGGGAGAATTTTAGGACCGGATAATCCGGGTCGCTTAGAATTCCACTTTGAAATTCCCAACTCTCTCAGTGTCTTCCCGCTCTTAATCTCAATGAAATTTGTGTATCCTCCGAATCTTCTTATTCCAGGAGGGCGGCCTCATATCTTCTCTAAAAGAGGGGTCTTGTCACGTTTATCGGAATGTACGACCTGATTGTCTCTCTTGAGTCAGATGGCTGCATCACTTCATTTGGAGCCGGTAGCGTGATTGCGTTTCTAGAGGTGTTTAGCTTCGGTTATACCTCTCCTAGAGTGACCAAGATAGTGACCGAATTTCTCTACTTATGATAACGGTGCTCGGAAAAAGGCGGAGCTGGAGCCGAGTCCGAATCTACTTCATCATCCGAGCTGAGCAAGCTAATCGTCTCCGGTTGATCACTGTGTTCTAGACTCTTTTATCTGATTATCGGGGCATTTCGAAGTGCGTCCTCTCTGTGGGGCCGCTTGGGCTATTCCTTCTGGCAATGGCCCTGGGGATGGGGAAGAGAATATTAACCACGGGGTCCTATACGGTAGTTACGAGGGCCTGTAACAGGAACGCATTAATAGAGACGTGTCTCCATATGAAATTGGTTCTTAGAACTTACAGGAGCATCAAATAGAACCCACTCTTTGACAAATTTGATGTGGAGACAACCTCGTTCAAGGTCCAATCTGGATCTAGACAGAGTTTGTGCGACGCGTCGCGCGTTCACGTGGTTTACCCCTTTAATCGAATATAAGTATTATTATGTATTTATATTATAAAACTCACTAATCAAGAGTGGTTAATAAAGACGCCTGACGCCTGCATTAAGAACATCGATGCCGACTTCAACATCAATCAAAGTTCATCGCTAATTGTCCGTCTGTCTCCAATAATGCTATTCTCTATATTCTATTAGACGTACCTCTTTTATGCCATGTCAATTCGTATCGAAGCATTTCCCGAGGGAATCGTGCGATGTCCTATCTTCATAGCGACCCGTTACGTACCTTTAGTACCTACATATGCGCTCCAACCTCGACCTTGTTACAACGTGCAAATGGACCTCTCAGTTATAATATCAAGCTGGAAGGACGCGAGGGCATAAATTGCGAACTCAAGTATGATCATGAATAATAGCCATACGGAAACAATCTGTATGTACCAAGGTAAAACTCAAAAGTTACTCAAACAGCGCACTCTATAGGTCAGAATCATGCCATTTCCCCTCATCGTGTAGTTTACGCCCATTAGCAAATCCCGGATGCCGAATTCAGAGCCCGATCTCGTCGTTTATTATAACGCCATCTCATTGGATTGAGAAGAAAGGAGCGGCTCGATGAAGAATTGGAGTCGAGAATTTACAGAACTGAAGTATTCATTGGTAGTTATGACTGGACTAACACGGATCGCCGCCTGTCACGCCTCCCCAGTCTTCCTGTCCGCAAAGGGGACGACGGCAAAGGCTATATCGTTGATCCAAGAGGCCGCCAAGAACAAGGCGAACCTCGTGGTCTTCCCCGAGTCCTACATCCCCGCGTTCCCCATCTGGAGCGCGCTGCGGGCCCCATCCGAGAATCATGACTTGTTCAAGCGAATGGCGCTAGAGTCTATCTACGTCGACGGCGACGAAGTGAACGCCATCCGCGCGACGGCCAAGCAATTCGGCGTGCTCGTGAGCCTCGGTTTCTCCGAGAAAGTGCGGTACAGCAGCGCCACGTTGTTCAACTCCAACATTCTCATCGGCACGGATGGCGAGATCCTGGTTCACCATCGGAAGCTCATGCCGACGTTCTATGAGAAGCTGACTTGGGCTCCGGGTGATGGACACGGCCTTCAGGTAGCCGATACCCCGTTCGGCAAGATCGGGGTCCTGATCTGCGGCGAGAACACTAATCCCCTGGCGCTGTATACTATGACGGCTCAAGGTGAACAGATACACATCAGTTCTTGGCCCGCCATTTGGCCTACAAGGATACCGCAGGGAGTATTACCTACTCGGAGTGACGAAGTCGTCAATGGTAATAGTAATGGTAGTGGGGGCGGGATCAAGGCTTCAGGTTCGAGCGTTGCTCGTGGAGCGAACTACGACAATGTCGCCGCTAATAGGACGCGGGCTGCGGCCCATTGTTTCGAGGCGAAATGCTTTGGCGTGCTCTGCGCGGGCGTCCTCGGCACCGACGCTATCGAAACGGCTACAGCTGGCTCTAGCGCTCCCGAAATCGTGTCGAAAGCACTACAGCAATCCTCCAGGGGCGCAACCATGTTTCTAGATACAACCGGGACATCACTGCCTGGGTTTACTATTAACCCCGAGACTTCGGCTCAAGAACAGAGAGATTTACTGCAGGAAGAAGAAGGTATCTTATATGTCGACGTCCATTTAGAGGACTGCATAGAGGGAAAACAGTATCACGACTTAGCCGGCGGGTATCAGCGGTTGGACGTGTTTGAGCTGAAAGTGAACCGGAGGCGCAGGGAGCCAGTTTCATTCAATGAATAATGAAGCTTCGTATAGTAATTACATAATGTTAGCCTATAGACTAACTACTGCAGGTGTCACTGTGACTACCTCCGCATTCTCTCAATGTCTATTAGCTAGTCTGATGACGAGTATGGCATAAGTTACCATGCTAAAGTGGCCTAATCACTTTCGCGTAATCATAATGCATGTCCACCTCTTATAATTACAATACTTCTTAGGGCTGGGGCGCGGGCTTATAATGATGCTCCACGTTTTCCGGCATATAAGGGCTGATCTCGACCCCGTTGGCCATTTCGGCCTGCACAATCCACCGGTCCACAGCCTCGATGATTGGCTGATCCTCAGCCGAGATGTTGTCGGCAACCACCATGTTCTCGAGACGATGTTCGTGAGACATTCTCAAAGGGCCAGGTCGCTGTTGCGACTTCACATATTCCATCCGGCCGAACCCATAGACATCGAGGAAATATAGGACGGTTAGGGCACTGAGAACACCAAGATTACCCGGATTTGCCGAGTCGGGACCGGAGCGGCGTAAGTCGCAAGTCTTGACGAATCCTCCTCCCTCGATTCCTTCGCACTTGATCATTCTGGTAAGCGCGAGGAAGAAATCTCTCAGTTCAAAGTCTGACTGTTCTGATTTTATGGCCTCGACGAAACCACGCGCCTTCGAAAAGTCGGCGCGGAAGATCTCCACCACGAGGGCTTGGATACGCTCTTTCGGGTGGGAATCGGGCTCTTGCAGACCCAAAGCTTCAATGACGTTCTCCTCGACGTATTGAGGGAATGTTAGAGAAACTGGTTGAGGAGAGAATAGGGTTCTGTAGTCAAAGCCGGTCTGACAAAGCCGAAGTGTAGCAGGCATGGGGTTCTGCTCATTAACAAGGGAGCCTGTGACCTGAGAAGAGCCTGAGGGAGTCTCTTGTAGAGCGCTAGCGGTTCGAACATCGTCCAGACGGTACAGGGTGGCGTCGCCCATCGTGAAAAGTTGTATCGTCGTCTAGAATCTAAATGGATTCAGCTTAAGAAGTCAACCAAAGGAAAATCATAACGGATTCAGACATACACGTATGTGTTTCGTCAACATCAGTGGAAACAACTATTCGTACTTACAGTCAAACTAGAGGTAGGCCAGAAGTGAATCTCAGTGGGCCTCGAAGATGGTGAATCTGGCGACCACAACCCTCTGGAAGAGAAAGAGAAGAAATCACGCAGCCCTCACTCTGCGTTACTGATGAAAGACTGGGAGGAATGGAGGGTGTGCTTTGCAAACAGAGTAAACGGGAAAGTACTACACTTCCAGCAGTGCAAGGAATGTTTACTACGATGGTCCTTTCACTTTGAACCAGGCGGAGCAAGCCCCTCGTTGCATCCACAGACGTGATTACCCTAGCTTCAGTACCCGAATCGATTATATCGCGGCAGACTACAAGGCAATGATGCTTGCCGAGGTTTGGTACTCCACAGGGGACTGTGTTGCTCGTTAGCCTTGCGACAGGCGGTCAGCAACAGCTACTACTATTTGGCATGAGGCCAACGGCCAACGGCGAATATAAGTAGATATTGGAGTGTTGTATTAGCCGTTTATTTCCTTTAGCGGAATTTTGTCATCCTATACCCTTAAATCAAGAAGTCCGGAAAGCCCAGTCCTCTACACTATTAGGAGAACACCTTACAAGCATATTCTATGTGAGACTATATAGGTCATTGTATATAGAAGTACGAGGCGGCATAATAGTTGAGCCATCCACGTAAGAAAGCTACCGGAGTACGTATTCAAGACTCTGCTTTCAAATACATTATAAGGCGACCTTGGCGGTAGAATGTAGGTAAAAGGTAAGCATCTCACACTGTCACGTGGCGCACCTTGCATGACAGAATAGAACTTGTTGTTTCGCGAGGAGCTGAAAACTATATGGCTAAGGCTAGGATATATATATAATAGTTCTTTGTCCATGGTGAAACATGACACACACAGTTAGTCACACCAGCCAATTTGCAAGCCAGCAACTTATATATCGTAACTCCCAATAGAAGCAAAAGGCTATATGAGTCAGATCTTTAGTATAACTACCTATATACCTAATTATTCAGACTAACCATTCTAGTCCCTTGGTGTGAACAACTTTAAAGGATCAACTAAAAAGCATTGGACTTCTCTAGGATAGATACCTACATCAGTGGAAATTCTACTAAAAGCTGCACTTCTTTGGCTTCTGCAGATGGTTTCATGCTCCCCAAAGGTTCAATGTTGGTTTATGTGTTAATGGTTGAACTAACATTGATATACACGTTATATAGGAAGTATGTTAAAAATATAGAACAGAAATTTTCAAGTCCTCGTTACATATAACTAGTGTGGAATATTGATTTGGAGCACATTGCAGATGATTTAGTTCTCCAGCGAAAACAATCAAGATATTATGATAATAGGAAGTCAGGCAATTGGAAAATTAATAGAGATATATGGTGAAGTATAGCAACACGAGCTATTGTGAATTGAACTATTAAGCGTACAAATTGAATGAAATTTGTTGCAAATTCAAAAGAACTCTACTTCATTTCGTTAAAAGGGGCTCAGGGGAAAGAGGGAAGGGCTTTTCACGAAGTTGTAGTGATTTGGAAAAATGCAGATAATAGCGCGTCCATTAGACACGATCGAATGTCATTCTTGATTTATTGTACATGCATGAAACGAACTAGCTTCACATCATAGAATCATGAGTGAGAGACAATTAGCCCTGCAATTCTATGTGGTTCATTTCTTTCAGCGAACAGAGTCATGAGGCTGCCTTGGCCGCCTCCTTCTCCGCGGCTTTTGCAGCCTTCTTCGCAGCTATCTGTTTCTCCTTTTCTAACTTCTTTAGCTGGTTCTTCGTCAACTTGGTCTCGCCGCCTTGAGCTTCACCATCCAGCTTGGCTGATGCGTTCTCCACAACGGGTACAGTTCTTTGCACCTTAGGATTTCCTCCCCACTTCAAGGGCCGTACCGACATAAAGTGCTTGACCGTCTCTTCTGTTGCTTTCGCTCTCCGCTCCTGGAAAGCAGCGACGTAGTCTTGGAGATGCTTGATACATATCGCTTTAAGCTATCATCTAGGTTAGTATTATAGTCCTTATAAGAAGGTATGTACACGTACTTCGCCAGTAAGCAGTTTGCCTTCTCGGTAATCTTGGCCGATCTTTGCCAATTCCTATACGACTGTAAGTATTGGCATAAAACATCAGCTAAATCAATAGCATACCTCATCGTCCTCTAGGAAGAATTGTAAATATTGATAAGAGACGTCGATATCTGGATTTCCACCCTTCTCTCTTTGCTCTTCGGCGCTTACTTGGCCACCCGAGAAAGCGTACTTATTAACCTTATCCTTGATCTGCTTAGGCGTATCTTTCATAAAGATGGCCGAAGAATCAACGCTAGCAGACATCTTAGAACCAGGGCCTTGTAATGCGTCGAGGAAACGAGAATGGATTAAGGACGGCTTGGCGTATCTCAGCTTAGCAGCACAATCTCTAGTCAGACGGAAGTAAGGATCTTGGTCGATGGCACAGGGGATCAGGCAGGGAATGCTAGCTGTCTGCTTTTCATCATCGCCAAATATATGAGGGAAAGTAGTTGCAAACGCGGTAGCACCTTGTATACTGGTGAAGTGAATCTTGCCGATGTTCGAACTATATCGCTATTAGCCAACATTGGCGCCTGCAAAAAGCAAGAGGCGGAGGTTCACCTTTCATCGAAACCAAAAGTAGCTTTCGCTGTGTTGTAAGTGACAAGTTTTGCGAATCTTGTGACGTTTCTGTAGAAAGCTCCGCCCATAAATTCATAATCAGAGAAGATGAATGTCTTCTCAGGATCAAAGCCTATGGCGATGATATCCTGGCAGTTGGTTCGCGCATAGCCCATGACTTCTTCAACAGTTCGCTTCTCTGAAAAGAGGAACTTCTCGTCTGTTCAAGCGTCGCTATCAGCAAGTGCTACATAGTGGGGATGAAAACACGAACCATCTGTAAGCATAATGACTAGAGGGACGTCGAAGACATCTTGTAACCACCTAGAATAGCTGTATTAGTCTTATACCCATATATTACGTATGAATTCCAAACTAAATATGTGTACTGACTTGCAAAAGTCGAATATCTGCGTGTGTCCAATGTGCATGCTGTCGCTGCTAGGCCCACGGCCAGTATATAAGAAGAAAGGTTCGCCCTAGAGTTCCTTTCTTAGCCATAACCAGCATATGGTATAGTATTGCATCTAAGCGCCATACCTTCTCGTAGCGATCCAATATGACGCCAAGATCTCGCTCGCTGAAAACGATCTGTCGACGCAAGAATCGGTGGGGTTTGTGACCAGTAACTCGTTCGAATCTTTCCAGCATCTCCTTGTCGATCAACTTGGTGCCGAACTCCTCCACCAACTTCTTATAGTCGATCGCCTTGACCTTTCCATCTTCGCCAACCTCACCAGACACATTCCAGGGGTCAACAGACTGCTTTGTCGGCGCGGGAGCAGGAACAGTAGGGTCCGCGACGGGAGGGACCTCTTGGGTCGGGGCCTCCAGCTCTGAGGCCATGTTTGGTGTTCCAGAGGGTCAATTTGACAACTTTGAGTATGAAGGGGATTCCAAATTGACTCTGACTACTTCAATTGGAATTTAATAAGGAGAGACCTAGTACATATATAGAAGTACTTGGTAAAGGACAGTTTAAAAGAGCATTGAAGATTACGGTGCATCCGTGCCAATGAGTCAAATGGAGGGGCACTTCCCGTAACTTTTTGGTTTGGAGGGGCAGGCACAAGTACCAAAGTACGTACCGAAGTAGGGTCCCTGCCAAGACCAAGGTGAACGGATTGGGACTGTTTCGGTGAGTGCACTGTATATGGGGCAACCTTAGTACCGGTGCGGTACGTATATCGGATCGGAAGATTAATTACCCACCTCAAGCTCCCCTGCAGCCTTCAAGTTGGTTTAATGGTTCATTGATTTTGATTTAATTAAGCATCAATCGCTATTTAATAACCTTACGAACCCCGGCCACCGCAGACACGCATCGCGAAACCTATCGCGTGTCCCCGTCGCTCCTAACTCCATACCCATTTCCCCGAAACTTTCTTCACCAACGATAGCAAAATGACGTCGACAATTGGTATCCCGATCAAGCTTCTGAACGAGGCGCAAGGCCACATCGTTACGCTGGAGATCACCTCGGGTCAGACGTATCGCGGCAAGCTACTAGAAGGTATGGTCGCGTTATATATCTCTTATATTCGCCTTGAGGAAAATCTTTATACTAACAGTCGTGCACAGCCGAAGATAACATGAACGTACAACTTAAGGATATCACTGTGACCGCACGCGACGGACGGGTGAGCCATCTGGATCAGGTCTACATTCGGGGAAGCCATGTTCGATTCTTCATCGTTCCCGATATGTTGAAGTATGTATTAGCGTTCCCCTATACTTTCTAGACTTCTCACTGACGATCTTGTTCATAGGAACGCACCCATGTTCCGTAGTCGTAACGCTAGGGGTCGCGGTGTTGGTCTCGCAAGAGGACGAGCGACCGTCAGCAGGGCAAGAGCGAGCGGCGGACGTGGAGGACGCTGAACCCTTTCGGATTAAGGAGGAGACATTTCGATATTCATGGGCCTTATAAGGGGCAAAAGTTTGGGCGCCGGCACACCAATCTATTCTCGAGAACTACTGATTGCCGATGAATGAAGTTGCATATTGCGTTGCTGGAAGAGGAAGATTAGAGAATACAGAAAATTCTCTAGGGGCCGGCTATCTTCTGCTCTCAAGTAGGCAACCTAACGCTTGTCTATTTCCAACTCTCTGCTGAACACTACACAGCCAATGCTATCATATCGTCTCCCGGCTACAGATACCACCGTGATGATAGTTTGGATTGACGAAAATGAGCGGGGGACGACAATTATATAGGTAGCCATTCGCGCACCTCACATACGTAGAGTGGAAATAATGAATTCATGGCATCATTGCCTCGTTTTGCTTGAGCACACAGATGCCACCACACATGCATTGACTGCAGGACAAACTACCTACCATCTAACCTAGGTAGGTAGCCTATTGATATAGAGGATAAACGTTTCAAAGTCCACCTTCTAGCTCTTGGGATATACCAAAGCCAACTTCAAACTCAATCAAAAGTTGGACTATGAATTAATTCCATAGAGTTGTGATGTTCACACCACAATAGGCTTCCAAGAATTGACTACAACCTCACTGAAGGATGGGAACATTTGGACTCAGGTTGGATTACGGCAGCTTCAACCACTAGCGTTTGCGACTTGATCTCATTCGTCACATTATAACACATTAGGTCAACCTAAAACCGGATTGGGTTCATTTTATTTATTCATTCATTGCTAGCTTCTAACATCTGGCTACGGACTCTCGATTCCCTGCACGCGGCCCGCCGGAAATCTACCAGCTGTTATAGATCTAGTAGTCCGTAGAAGGGTGACGTCGGCTGTTGTTACTACAAGACAATCAAGTCAGCATCTCACAGCCTCTTCACTAACCTAGCAATCTAGGAGTACTCACGGATCGTATTGATCATCGCTGCCGTATTGGCTATCATACAGATGCTCGGCCTGCTGCTTAGCATGTCGCTTAGCCTTCTCACGGTCTATGAAATCAAGACCCTTGGTCTCGACCAGCTTGTCGACCTCGGCGCCCGCGATGCCCGCAAGGAGTTCCTTGGCGAAAGCGTGGTTCACTGGCTTGCCTGTAGAGCAAGTAGACGACATGTTAGCTAGCTGCTACCAGCATTGACGTGGTGCAATAGCATACCTTCTTTACGTTGGCGGTCTTCGAAAAGCTTCATGGCCTCGAAGGCGGCACCGCCGCCCACGAGCTCGTGGGACAGCTTCGACTCGTGCGGCTGCCCGTCGTAGATCTCGTCACGCTGGTTCTTGGCGTCGTCTGGTATATATAGTTAGTACGTGACACAAATTTAAGAGCTTTGAATTGCCTCTGTGTAACGTACCGAATCCGAACATGTTTACTGATTTAAAGTGATACGAATGAGTCTTGCTGAAAAAATTGGAATATTCGTCTGTTTCGTCGTTAAGAATCGTCAATTTGTCTAAGTCAGCTGAGGAGTGACTGGAGGGAGAGCGAAGCTTAAGTACTTATGATCAAGTATAGGAGAACCTCCTCTTCACGTGGAAGCTCCTCTTTGTTAGATACCAACCCGGCTAGCAATGACATCGACATGTGGAACTGAGGCGCTGTTGAAACCGGTCGGCTAGACCGGCACTACTATTCGGGCCAGTTCTGGCCGGTCTAGCTGTACATCCCTAACTAGACACGTAATATGCAGAACACAAACAAATCAATTCCTTACAGCTTCGTGGCGGTTCGAACCAATACGGGGGTATGCCGGTATAGCGCAAAGGTGGAGTAGTGATGATTCTTGCCATTCCTGCAACTTGATTTGCTCGTGTTGCCTGCTTATTGCCAAGGATCATGAGACCCTCTCGTGTACGAGTAGGTATACTAGAGCTTGCTAACCTGGAAACCCCTCTCGACAAGTGGCATGTAATTAGGGGTAGGTAGCATTAGATCCTTAGCTCTATACTATATTGCGGCTAGAATACCTAGTCTATATATGTAACTATCCTGTGAGCTTCGAAGATACACGAATGTTTCAGCTGCACACCGCATCTCAACGAGGAAATCATCGCATACAGAATCGAGCTGAATCGGAATTGAGCTCACCTTGGTAGCACATGCTCACATCATCTCAAGTTATTGGACGCGGGGCACACAGCCTGAAACGGTCTAGTATGATTCATGCTATGGTCCTCATCCAACAAGGTCGTCACCTTCATGTTGGGAGGGAGCCCGCGGGGTTGTCAATGGTTGGACAAAGCATCCAAGTTTAACAGCTAGGCTATGCTTTAATTCTATGTACAAGGAGCAGCTTCGTAATCTAGCCGCCATTGACATCATGCCTGTTTCGTCGCTGAAGAAATTCTCCGCCGGATTGACAAGTCATGTAGCTCGAAGCAAGTTTAGCGCCAGTTCGACGGATTCTAGACATATGTATTTATGGCTAGGACGTACGATGTAACTTGGAAGTCGGGAAATATGTGGTCCAGAGACAAGCGTACCAAGAAAATGACGCCAAGCCGGGTATCGGCTTGGCAAATGCTTGTTACTTACTGCTAGGTCGCGCGGGGCTATTAGGTCAAATTACCTTAACGCTTAAATCCGTACACCCACACTTTATTACATAATAACACCTTAAAATCTTTTAGCTTTTTAATTAAATTATATTATATTTATTAATAATAATTTTTATAAAAAATATTAATAAATTATATTAAAATTATATTAAGTTTTATTTTATAA
>KZ112570.1:0-112235 GCA_002120305.1 Hypoxylon sp. CO27-5 | reverse complement strand
CCTATAACTAGCCTTCCGCGAGGAAAAATTTTTGGACCTTTTTTTTTATTTTTTAAAAATCCCCCGAACCCGAGCCTTAGCGAGGAGCAGGGCCGTGATTTTTTAAAAATAAAAAAAAAGGTCCAAAAATTTTATTTTAAGTCCTTTTTAAAAAATCATATAAGATTATAAATAATTTAAATAATATAAAATTTATTTAATTAAGATTTATATTCTTTGGAAAAGTTAATTAAGATAATTTTATTAATATAAATTTTATCCTAATATACCCTTTTTTAGATATTTAAATTAGTTAAAAAATTAGGTAATAATTAAAAGGTTTTATATTATATGGTGTTTTTTAGCCTAACCATCTTGTCACATTTATATATATATATATATATATATATAAATTAAATTAGATTAATTAAATTAAACCTATTATAATAACTATATTAAATAATTAGGGTATATATAATATAAGGTTTTTAACTAGTATTTATCTTCTTAATTAATTTAAATATTTAAAAAGAAATATATTAAAATAAAATTTATATTAATAAAACCATTTTAATTAGTCCTTTTAAATAATTTAAATTTTAATTATATATACCTAATATTATTAAAATTATTTATATATCTTTATAATAAATTAAAACTTATATATAATTAATAATATTAACTCACCACTTTTTAAATTTAATAAGATAAGATATTATTAAAATTTAATACTATTAAAATAATAAAACTTTTTTAAAAAGCCATATATAATTGTAAATAATTTTAGAAATATATAATATATTTAATTAAAATTTATATCATTTAAAAAAATTAATTAAAATAATTTTAATAATATAAGTTTTATTTAAATACATTTATTATAAAATATAAAAATTAAATAAAGGTTAAATAGTAATTAAAGCCTTATATTATATAATATCTTTTAACCATATTATTTTATTATATTAATTATTTTAAAATTGGCTTTATATAATATGAGGTTTTTTAATTATCACCTACTTTTTTAATTAATTTTAATATTTAAAAAGGGATATATTTAAATGAAATATATATTAATAAAATTGCTTTAATTAATTTTTTTAAAGGATATAAAATTTAAATATTTATATAATATAAATTTAAAGTTATTTATAAATAAATATAAGTTTTTAAAAAAGCTATAAGATTAATAATAATAATTTACCACTTTTTAAATTTGATAATATAAACTATTATTATTAATAAAATTTTTAATAAAAATAACAATAAGGTTAATAATAACTTTAAAAATTATAAAAATATTAATAAAATAAATTTTTATAATTTAAAATTATAAACTTACTACCAACTATTTAAATAAGATAAATCATATAATTTAAAGCTAAATATATAATTAAATTAATATATTTTATCTTATTTAAAATTACAAACTTAATAATTAAAATTAATTAAATATTAATTACTTTAATTAATTTAATCTTAATTTTTTTAATCTTAATAAAGGTTTTAACTAAATATTTAATATATATTAACATAATTATAATATATTATTAACCTTTTTTATTTAATAAAAATATTGCTTATAATAAACAACTATAGTTATTATAAGAGATGGTTTATTTTTATAATTAATTTAATATTAATATTCATTTATTATATTTTTATTATAAAAATTTTTATTAAATAATTTTAGAAATTTTTTTACTTTAATTATTTTAAATTTATTAATAATCTTATTAATAATTAGGTTTTTAAAGGATATAAAATAAAAATTGTATAAAATGGTTTAATTATTAAAGTATATAACCATATTATAATTATTATAATAAGTTAATAATTAATATATTATTATAAAAATAATTAATAATTAATATATATTTTTATAAAAAAAAAATATAAAGACTTATATAACTTTAATTTGATTCTTTATAATATTAAAATAATTAATAATATTATCTAATTTTACATTTATATTGTTTAAAATGAATATAATATCTTAAATTATTTAAAGTTTTTTAAAAATTTAATCACCACCTTAAATTATTAGAAGATTATTATATTTTCTAAATTCTTCTATTACCCACATTATATTTATTATAACTATTATAAAATCTAATTAAAATCCCTTAAATAAGTTAATAAGAAATAATTAAAGTTTTTAAATAATAACTATAATAAAGGTAATAAAATAAATAAAGGATATTTTTAAGGAATAATAATAATAAGTATAGTATAAATATTATAATAAAAATAATCTAAAGATTTAATATTATTAAAATAAAGCCCCTTTTTAATTTTAAAATATTTTAAATTTAATAAGTTAATAATAATAATATTAAAAAATAATATATTAATTAAATAATATAAAACCTTAAATCATTCCTAATTAAAAGGGTTATTATAATAACATTAAAAAATAATATATAAATTAAATAAAGTAAAACTTAAAAAAAACATAACTTAACTTTATATTAAATAATTATACTTCTTTATATAAGTTTTCCTATTAAATATATATATTAATTATTTATATCTTATAATATAATTTTATAAATAATTATAATCCCTTACTAGCTTTTAACTTAGAGCAACACTAAACGGGCTGTATGGTACTCATTTTTGCGCCGGGCTGTAGGCAGAATTAAAAAGCGGGGCTCCATCTTCGCATCTAAATAACTTTACCAATATCTCTCCTATGATTATATAATTGGGACCATTTAAAAGATAACTCAATTGCGCATAGAATGGTCCTGGTTGCATCATCGTAGCCCGTCTATAGCTAAAGTTATTCAAGGTTGAATATAGAAGGTGTTTGAGGATGATTACGTACTTCCCGTTTGGCATTCGAGACCACTATAAAAGGTCCTGTACAAAAGTTTTAGGAGCCCTGAGAGCCCTATCGCCAAAGGGTAGCTAATAGGGGTGTCACGTGAGCTCTTTTGGAGACCTCTTAACTTCAATCCCAAATAACTTTAGCTATAGATATCGCAGAAAGGTGCAACGAGGGCCAAAATGTGCGCATTTGAGTTATCTATCTTCTTATTTAAATTATATGACGTCATACCTAATACTCGCGAAGTTATTTAGGTGCGAAGTGAGATTGCGTTTTGATGGTGGGCCACCTGAAAAGGCGGTGAGCATATAGCGCGGCGGACTTTTCAGTACCATACAGCCCGTTTAGTGTTGCTCTTAACTTATCCCTTTTTTATATAACTTAATTATTAATATATATTATTAAGGTAAAAATATAAATACTAATATCTTATATTATATTATATATTTATGGTAAATTATATTATTAATAACAAAATATAATATATAATAATATAATATAAATTATATTAATACCATTTAATCTTACATCCTTTTTATAAAAGTTAAGGAATATAAAACCTTTAATATTTTTAATTTAATAAAAATAATATTTAATCCTTAATAATACCATTAAATTTAACCATTAAGGATAAAAGATATTACTTTTATATACTTATTAATTAATAATAAAAATTATAGGTATATATATTTTATTATATTAATAAAATTTCTATAATCTTAAATTAATAAATAATAAAAAGTTTAATTATTAATGGCTTATATATTTAAAATAATTATCCCTTAAAAAGATATTAATATTAAAGGTAAGTTTTACTATATTATATAAAATATAAAATCCTAAATTAAAATTACTATTATATTATTTAATTATATAATAATTTATTATTAAAAATATTTATATTTCCTTTAAATAAATTCTAACAATTATAGGTAGAATTATATATATAATTAAAAATAAAATATATATATAAGTTTAAAATAAATATAATTAATTTATAATTAATCTTAACTATAATAAATATATTTTATCACTTAAAATATACTTTTATATAATACTAATTAAACTTATATTATATAATATAAGTTAATATAAAAAATATTAATAATTTATATATTTAATATTAAATATATTTATAAAAAAGTGGATACATTTTTAATTATATTTTCTATTTTCTTTTTTTTATTATTACTTAACCAAATCTATTAATTAATATAATATAATATAATAAATTTTTTTTATAACATATATAAAACCTTTAATATTTTATAAAAATAAATATTTAATTAGGATTTATATATTTTTATTATTTTAATAATTTGTTTAATATAATCCTTATTAATTTTAATTAAAGCATTAATAAATTATATATTAAAAAGGTTTTAATAAAAAGGTAGTTAAAAGATTTTAATTAAAAGTAATTATAGTTAATAAGTAATAATAAATTAAAGTTTATTTAGATTAGTAGGCTTAACTTATTATAAGATATATATATATATTTTATAATATTTATCTTATACCTTAAAATCTTATTAAATAAAAGGATATAATTATATTATTAATCCAAAGTTTTATTAATTATATCCCTTTTATTAAATATAAAATATTTTAAATATTAAAAATAGGTATTAAGTAATAAACCTTTATTTAACCTATTTAATTTGGTAATATTATAACTTATATACAAGGTATTTTTAGTTAATAAAAGATAAATAAAGTGTGATATTTACTTAAATAAATTAATTACTTTAATCCTTTTATAAAGATGGAAAAATATCCCTTAATTAATTAAATAATAATTATTAATCTAATATAGTAATTATATAAAGTAAATTAAATATTAATTTTTAAATATTTCTTAGCTTAATTTAAGAAAAATTAAATAAATAACTTCACCCTTTTAATTCTAAGTTTATCTTATTTTAGATATTAATAATATATTAGATTTTAATTCTAATAATTATTAAGTATATTATACCTTATTTTTTATTAAAGAATAATAAAATAGATAAATAAATAAATAAATTTATTAATTTTAATTTATATTAAAGATAATAAGATCTTACTTTTATTATTTTAAATCTTTAAAAACTATTATTTCTTAAAAATTAAATAATATAAAATAATACTCCTTTAATGGTATAAGATATTTTTATTAAAAGGATCTTTACTAATTATATTATAAAATATAAGTTTTGTTAAAAAGACTTTCACTTAAAAAAATAATATTTATTATAAAAGTTATTTATAAATAAAAGATAATAGGTTAAAAAAATATAAAATAATAAATATATAAAGAAATTAAAATATTACTAATTAAATATATACTTATAATTTATCCGGATTAATCCTAAAATATCATTAAGGAATATAAATTAATTTATAATTTAATAAATTAATTAAAATAAATAATAATTTATATAAAAATTTAATAAAAAAATACTTATAATTATTTATATTTCTTTTATAATTAATATAAAATAAACTTATTATAAAAAAATATAAAGAATTATAAAATAAATAAGTTAGAATTAATACTTAATTATTTAATATATAATTAAAAAAATGATAATATATTTTCTAAAATATTATTTAATATTAAACTATTTTTTAAATGTTTAGGTATATAAAATATATTTACTTATATCTAACCTTTTTATTTCTTACCTCTTTATATTTCTTTAAATATAATATCTTAATTTTTAAAATATAATAATAATAGTGGAATTATAAGATAAATTTTCATAAATATATTATATAAAAATAATAAAAAAAATATAATATAATTTATATATAAATCTAACATTTTAAATCTTTAATTTTATTTATAATAGTAAATAAATAAGCTTAAATATTATTTATATTATATAATAATTTATTAAAAATATACTACCACTATTCTTTAATTAATATTATAAATAACTTAATAATCTTTATATACTTTTTTATATTTATAAAAGTTAAAATAATTATAATATTTTAATAAATTATATTTAATTAAAATATTTAATATATTTAATTTATAAGAATATTTATAATTTTTATTATTATAATGGTATGTAATATAAGTATTATTTAAATAATTTAATATAATTATATAATATTAAAATATGCTTTTATTTATTTAATAATTTTTATAAGCATATTTTAAAGGTAAGATAATTTTAATTATTATTATATAAGTGGTTAAGATATATTAAAACCTACTACTATACCAGAAAATAGTTGATTTAAATTTGTCTTTATAATTTAAAATAGGTAAGGGATTAAACCTAATTTTTTAATAGTGGTGTATTTTATTTTTATAATATTTATTTAAGGAGATAGCCTATTTTACCTTAAATTAAAATTATTATTAATAAGTTTTCTTAATTAATAAAATATAAGAAGGATATATATTTATATATTTAAATCATTAATTATTAATTTAATAATATTACTCACACACATTTTCTTCATTTTAGTTAAAACTTAAGATATATATTAAATAAGATTTATATTATTTATTAGATTTAGCTTATTATTATTATTTTTAAAAAAGGGATTTTTAATAAATAATTTAAATTAAGTTGGGAAGTGATTTTATCTTATTAAATTTTAATCAAAACTATTTATTTAAGATTAATTAAAACCTAGGCTATTATAAACTAGTTTAGGGATAGGGTAAGGGTTTTTTTCATTTAATTTAATAAGGTTAATTTTTTATTTTTAAGAGATAATATTTTGGTTAAGATTAAACTTAAATTTGTTTAACTTTTTTAAGTATGTTTTAAATAGTTTAAATATAAGGAAGATATTAAAGGACTAATTTTATAATAAAATTTAAGAAAAAATTAAATTAATATATATATATAAATAAAAGAAGATAAATAAATATATAAATAAATAAATATAATATATATTAATAAAAAAACTTTAATATAAAAATAAAAACTTTTTTAACATACACTTAAAAATTATAAATTCCTAATTAAAAAAATTTAAATTAAATATTTATATTAGAAAAGGAGTATATTATAATATATTATAAATATAAATATTAATATATAATATTAATATATTAAAAATTTAATATATTATTACTTAAATATAGATATTATATATTTATATATATATATTCTTATAAATAAATAATATCTTAAAAATATGTATATATAGATATAATTATTTATCACATAACATATGAATTAATCCTAATTTTATTAATAAAATATTAGAATTATATATTGATTTATATTAAAATAAGATTAATTATTAAATATTAATATTAAGTTAAAGGATATATTATATTTTATAAAATATATTATATAATGATAAAATATATTAAATAAACTAACCTTATTTAACCATTTACTTTTATATAAATACCTAATATAAATATTATTAAACTAAAATATAAAATATATAAATAAAACTTAACTATATATATAAGCCCATTTAAATAATAAAAAGTTATAAAAATAATAAAATATAAATAATATAAGTAAAAAAATATAATTTATCTTAATCTATTATATTAAATAATATTTTAATATCTATATATTTAATTATCTTTAAAGTTGTTAATAGTAAAAAATATTTTAATATTTATTTTAATAAGATTAATTAATTAGTTATATTCTTTTTGTATAATTAATAGTTTATTTTTATTATCTAAGATCTTTAAAGTGTTAATTAAATCTTTAAAATAACATATTATTACTTACTTAATTTATTTTATTAAATTTATTTTTAAAACTAAATTATATTTAAATATAATAATGTATTTATAAGCCTAGTATAATTAATTTAAATCCTCCCACTTAATTACCTATCCTTTTTAAAATATTATATTATTTCTATTCCAAAAACTTATAATAAATAAAATATTTATAGAAAAAATATAGGTAAAAAATAAAGTAAGATAAAAAAATATAAAAAATATATTAATAAATTAAATAAATATTTATTTATATTATTAATAAAGGGGGTGGTTATAAGATAAAGATAAAAATTACGATAATATAATAATTACTTTATCTAATAAATTATTAGGCTATAACATACCACCCCTTAACCTTCTTAAATAAGATTAAGTTTCTTATACTCTCTCCTAATATTATCTCTTTATTTTTTATTTAAATAAATATAATTAATATATTATTAATTAATAATTCTAAACATTTATATATTTATCCTTTTTTACCTAATTCTATCCTTTATAAAAATATTTTAATATTTAAAGCATCCCTTTATTATAATTACCATACCACCTTTTAAACTTATAATTAGGCAGCTTAATAGTTATGGAATTTACAAAATCATATAATATTTTATAATATATATTAAATAATCTTTATAAATCCCCTTTATAATATATATCCTTATTTTAAAATAAATTTTTTAAAAGTTTATTAAAAGACTTGGTATTATTAGAAAATAACTACCTTATTTCTATCTTAATAAATATTTAACTATCCTTAATACTTAAAAATAAAACAGTTTTTTAAATAAACTTATTAATTTAATTAAAACCTACCATTTATCCTATTAAATTACTTTAAATAAAAAGACTTAAATTGCTTATAATATAATTATATTATATTTAACCTTAAATAAAATAAAAAACTCTTTAATATAATTATTTAAACAATTTATAGTATTATTTATAATATAAGGACATTATCATTAATCACATACTTATATTATGTTAAGTGTTAATTGCAAATATTTGATTTTTTAAACCTAAGGTTATTTTAATAACTTTAACTAATAAAATAAAATAAAAAAAGAATAAATAATAAAATATTAATGAACTTTTATACCTTTTAATAAATAAAATGTTTAAAAACTTAATATATAAATTATAAAAGAAATTCCATTTAATTAATTATCCTATATAATAAGGAATTAATAAGTAAAATCCATTTAATATAATATGTTTAAATTAGTTATAAAATCCCTTAATATAACTATAAATATAGTTTTAATATTTTAAATAAACTTATTAATATTATTATTAATATTTATGCTATTTTTGCTTGTTTAATTTAACTTGTTACTTTTATTTATTTAACTGCTTTTATTATTATTAAAAGATAAAGTTAATTAAGAATTATTTAAATTATTAAAATAAGTAATAAATAAATTTGATTTATATTTAATATTATAAGTAATACTTAAATTATTAAGAAAACAAAAACGCTTTAATAAATAATCACGTGTTTCCTTATTTATATTATCCTTTAATTAAAATATTATGTTTAATTATCTTTTTATTATTATTACCTATGATTTAATTATTCTATATAACTTTTAGTTAATATTGTTAAAATTATTAAGGTTGTTAAGATTTATATAAAATTATTTATTTAACATTATATCCTATAATTTAGGTTCTATTTTTAAAGCTTTATTAAGGTTATTAAGGTTGTTAAGGTTGTTAAATTTATCCCTTTTCTTATGAGATTATTTACTATTTTTCTTAATAAATCCTATTAAACTTGTTAATTTATTAAAGTTAATATATAGCTAATAAAAATTATTATTTAATATATTTTATCTTTCCTATTTTATCCCATTATTTTTTATAAGGAGCGATAAATAAAAATTATAACTTATATATAACTTTTATAATCCCTTAAGAAACAATATATATATAATATAAAAAATAAATTAAGTGAAATAAGTAAAAATATACTTATAAAGTATTTAATTAATTATGTAATATTAATAATTATAATAATTTTTTATTAACTTTTATATAGTTTAAGCTATATTTTTAAGTGGTTTTATTACCAATTATATAAATAGCTTAAGCCTAATACCCTTATTAACCTTTTTTGGAAATGGTATAAGTATATTATTATTAAAAAATTTATTAAGAAAATTATCTTTTCTTATATTTAATACTTAATCCTATATAAAATTCTATAAAAATTAAGCTTTATATACTATAGGAATTATATAGTTACTTTCTATAGTATTTATTTTCTTAATTAAAAAACATATATTTAATAATATATTTGTGTTAATAATAGGCTTGAAAAGATTTTACCATAATATTGGCAATTAATTTAAGAAAACCTAATATTTAAAACAAGAAGTAATAATATATCCTAGCTTAAAGTTATTTATTAATATAAACATTATTAGTAAAATGTTAAAATGATAAAAAAAAGTAACTTATAATAATCTTTAAAGTTTTTTAACATATAAAAGTATAATTTAATTATTTATTTATTTATTGGGATAATATCATTTTTTTCTTAGGATATATAGGATAACTAACCCTTAACGTTTTTAAATAGGTAGGCTTAGGGAAGGAAATTATTACTTTAGAAATTATTATATATATTTAATAAGTTATCTTTAATATTATTTTAATAATTCCTAATAATAATATAATAGGAATAATAAATTAGGTAATATAAAATACCTTTATTATTTATAATAGTAAAGGTTAATAAAAGATTGCTATTAGTTTTAAAGATTTTTAGGTGATAAATTTCAAATTAATTAAGATAAGTTTTTAAAAAATCCCCTAAATTTAATTTAATATTTTTATTTTCTAAAAGATTATAAGTTAAATCTTTTATAATAGGTTAAAATATTATATTTATTATATTAATAATAATTAAGGTTAAGAAATTTAATAAATAAGAAAAAAATATACCTTTAATAATATATAATTTAATAAGTATAAGATAAATGGAAAAAAGGATAAAACATTTACTTAAAGCTTTTTTTTAAGGATAAAATATTTTAATTAATCTAATTTAATTAACCATTTAATTTAAACATATATATATATATATATGTAATAATTAAAAGATATTATGTAATATAAGGCTTTAATTATTATTTACCTTTTTACCTAATTTTCATATTTAAAAAGGATATATTAAAATAATATTTATATTATTAAAATTACCTTAATTAGCTTTTCTAAATAATATAAATTATAATTATATATACTTATTAATACTAAAATTATTTATAATTATATATAGTTTTTTAAAAAAGACTTAAAATGATATATAATTAATAACAATATCCTACCACTTTTTAAATTTAATACTTAAGCCTTATTAACCATTACATTTAATCCAATCCTTTATCTTAATAATTATTACTTATATATACAAAATATTCTTATATAAAAGCCTATTTAAATAAAATAAATCTTATTATCCTTTATAATTATAAATTATTTAATTATAAAACCTTAAATATAATTTAAATTACCCAAATATTTTCCTTTTATTATTTCAAATAATAAATTTAAATCTAATTTCCTTCTTAATAATATAATATATTATTAATTAAAAAGGAAATAAAATAGTAAAAATAAATCCTTATTAATAAAAAAACCCTACCTTAATTATATTTAAGCTAAAAAGTTTTACTTACTTTTATAATCTATTATATAAACTTTTTTACCTTTTAACCTTTTTAATATATTATATCCTTATACTCCTTTTAATTCTAACACACCTAATTTTATTAATTTATCTAGTTTTAATAAATTTATTAAAATTAATACCCCCTTTAATTTTAACACGCCCAATTTTATTAATTTATTTAATTATAATATACCCTTTAATTTTAATAATCCTCACTCCCTTAAAAATCTTTCATTTTCTAACTATCCTTTCTTTTCTAATAATAATCCTTTTAATAATCCCCTTAAATTAAATAATCCTTCCTATTTTATTAATTTTTAAAGATTTATCTTAAATCTTATAAATAGTTAGCTTAAAAATATTAATCTAATCCTCTTATTATAAAGTATTAATCTAACCTTTTCATTAGAAAGTATTAATTTAAACCTTACATTAAATTAATAAAATCCTTAAAAAATAAATTATACCTTACTTTTATTATTAAACTTTATATTAATAGCACCATTTATAAATAATAACACTATTAAAATAAAGTTAGGTAAAAACCTTATTTATATATTAAAATATTAAAAGATATATTTAACAATAACTAATATTATATTAAATAATAAAAAATCACACTTAACACTACTAGATTTTATACAAAAAGACATTAAAAATATATTAAAAGGGTTAAATAAAAATACTAAAAATATAAGGCCACTTTTTAACACTAAAAACATAACATTTTTCAATATTACAAACATAATATATCCTAATATAAAAGACATTATAACACCTTTTAATATTAAAAATAATATATTTTTTAATTATAAAAACACACATACACTTTTTAATACTTATAAAACTAAACTTATTAAGAATTATATAATATAAAAATTTAATAATACCTTAACTTTATTTACTTACTTTAAACTTAACAAGATTTTTAATACAAATAAAAAAATTAAATAATTTATTAAAAAAAAGTGGTTAAAGGATTATATTTTTTAAATAAATTCCTATCCTACCTTAAAATTAAAAATATTTATTATAAATTTAACCTTTAAATATGGCTTAAATATATTCCCTACCCTTTTTAAATTGCTTTAACTAAATTACCTATTATATAACATTACCTTATTATTTATTTTCTTCCCTTACTTCCTTATAAAAGTAAAACTAGCCAATTATAAACTAAATAACGTTATTAATTAATACCTTAATAATTCCATAATAGCTATTAATATAACTAAGAAAATTTTCAAAAAATAAAAATATATAATTTATAATATTACTTTAAATATTAAAAATATTAAATTCTTTATTATATAAAAATCAAATAATTAATATATTATAAAAAGATTTAAGACTTTTATATTAAATAAGCATAATTAATTCTTAAAGTATTAAAGAGTTATTTTTAATATTTATAAATAAATATTAGAAATAAAAATATTTTAAATTAATAATGTATTAGCCGCTAAAGAAAATAAAATTAAAATTAAAGTTATAAGTGACTTTTAAATAAGTATTTTATAATATCTACCTAAATCATATAAAACTAGTTAATTATTTTATTATAAATAAGAAATATAAATAATTACTATTAATATATTATATTAGGATTTCCTTTTTAATTAAAATATTAATAAAATATATTATATTTTCAATTCTAATATTAATACTTATTTTAGCTAAAGCTTATATTTTATAGTTTTAAATTATTTCTTAAAATATAAAAACCTTAGATTAAAATTATTTACTAATTTCTTCTTTTTATAAATATAATTTAATAAGATTAAAATATTAAAAGCTTAAAAAAGGTTTAATTATAAAATAAAAAAGGTTAAAAGGTTAAAAGCTTTTAGCTTAAATATTTATATAAGTTATATAATATTTTAATTATAAAGCTTAAATCTAATTAAATATTATTTACAAATATAAATCTATTTTATCTTATCTTATTTTACACATAATTTTTATTATATTACTTTAATTATTACCCTATTAAATTATCTTATATAATAAACCCTTATATATATTATAATACCTTTTATAAAAATAATAATATAAACTTATTAAAATTTTTATCCTAATATTTAACCAAGGAAAAATATATTATCTTTATTACCCTTTTTCCAATTCAAAATAAAAATATAAGGAATCTTAAGCTTAAATCTATATTTAAATTAACCATTCCATTTAAAGGATAATTAATCTCTAATAAAAACAAACTCATTTTTATTAAATCTTAATTATAAGCGTAAATAACAAATCTTTATAATATTATTTTTATTTATTAATAAAGATTAAAGCTTTTTATAAAAAAAGTTTAAATTATTTAAAAGGTTATTAAAGGGATTATAAAAAAAATATAAACTAAAATTATAATCTTTAAACTTAACATTATTATTAAAACATTTCATTTAATTAATATAAATTAAATAAATAAGGTTTATAATATTACCCTTATTAATACTAAGCTTATTAATATTACCCTTATTAATATTAAAGTCACTAATATTAATATTACTAATACTAAGGTTACTAATATTAAAAATGTTATTATTATTATCACCAATATTAAAGGTAATGTCATTTATACTTAAAACTTTAATATTTTAAATAACTTTAAAATCTTAATAATTATGTTTCTTATTTATAATATCTTTGGTTTAACTATTAGTTGCTTTGTTAAATAATTAAAAAAACAATTAAAAAAGGAATATTTATTTAACCATTTTATCTTTATTTATATCTTAAAAAAGTATAAAATATTAAGTTTTATTATTATTATTTACGAAAAATATAATAATAATATTAGTAAATAAAAACCAATTAAACTAAGTAAAGAAAAATTTAAAAGGGTATTTAATAAGTAAAATAAAAATATTATAATATAATAAATAAATTTTTATATTAAAGTTAATAAATTTTCCTAAAAGATTTAATATATAATAAGTCAAATATAAATACTTTTTATTCTTAAAATTAAACTTAAGGATAAAAATAATAACATTTAAATCCTAAAAAATATAAATATCCTTATAAAAAAAAATAAGATTTTTTAAATATAAATACATAAATATACTTTTATTTAATAAGATAATAAATTATCACATATTATTTATTCTAATAAAGATTTTTATTATTTAAGGGAGAATATAACTTAATTTAAAAATATTAACTTAACCTATAAGAGGATAAAGGATATGATTAAAATTATATACTAAGGGAACTTAAATAGTTATTATAGTAATAAATATATTAATAATATTAAATATAAAAATGTTAGCCATTAAAATATTAGGATATAAATCTTTCTAAGATTTTAATAATTTATTTAAAAACTTTTAATAATTAAAATAAAATATAATAAAATATAACTTTCCTATTAATAAATATTAGTAATTTAATAAAATAAATAAAATATTTGATTTAATTTTTCTTATAATTAAGATAATAAAAATAATAAACACCAGTTAAAATCATACAATTCTTAAATATATATTATATATCTTTAAAATTAAACAATATAAATAAAAATAATCTTATATAATTTAAAGCATTATAACCTTTATTATTTATCCATACATTATTAAAAATAATATAATATATAATATAAACCATACTATATAAAAATATACCATTATTAAAAACTTAAAAAACAATTAATAAAACAAATAAAATATAATTAAAATAATAAATTTTAACTAATAATTAAAGCCTAATCTTTTAAAAGTTGTTAAGAAGTTAAATATAATAAAAAACATTTTTAAGTTTTATTTTCATAATAAACTTAATAATAATATTATTTAAAAATAAGCTTTTATAATAATAATAATATTTAATTTATTTAAAAATAATAATATTATAAAATATAATAAAATATTTTAAATAAAAATCATATTTATAAAATTAAGCCTTAAACCAAATTATTAATATTTTTATTAATAAATTATAATCCTATTATTATATTATGTTAAGGGATAATAAGGACTAACATTAAATAAGTATAGTGTTATTAAAAGCTTGTTTTACTTACATATATATAAAGGGTAAAAAATCCCTTTAATATAAGATAAAAGGGTAAGTATTAATAAATTATTATTATATTATATTTAACTTAAAATAATCTCATTATTTCCTTTATATATTTACTTTATATATAACCTATATTAAAAGGCTTTTTTAATAATTTAATGCTTTATATTTACCATTATAAACCATTTATTTAAAGGTAAGCTTATATTTATTAATATAATATAATTATTATAGTTAGAATTTAAAGGAAGATCTTATATAAATTAAGAAATGATAAAGATTTTAATAGTATTATAGTAAATTAGCTAAAAAATAGTAAGCTTATAATAAGTATTAGTACTATTATAGCAAATATATTAATCCTAATAATATATTATAAGCTTATTAATATAATAGAAGTAAAAATTAATAAGAAGATAGTAAAATTAGTAATAAGTAATAAGAGAAAATATAAAAAAGAGCAACTCTTAGCTTTAAAAATAAAAATCATTATAATTTTGGAAGAAAATAATTAATTAACATGTTTAAAATGTAATTATAGTTATAGTTTATTATGTTATAAAATGTTATTACCAAATATTTAATATAAGGAAGAAAAAGATAATAATAATATGAAATTAATAACTTTTTTAGGTGGTTTAAAAGTTTATTTTTTACTTAATAATTATAAAATAAATAATAAGAAAATCCTATTTATAATTACTTATTTAGGAGATATAATAATATAATGGTGGTAATAGTATGTTATTTTTATAATAAGGGAGCTTAAGGATATTCTTTAATTAAAAATGGAAAAGTGGCTTTATAATTTAATAAGAAATAAAGATATATAAATACTTAATGCTTTTATGGTAATATAGGAGCTATGTTAAAGTATTAATAAATTATTTAATATATTTTTTAAATAATTTAAAATAATAAAAATTGGCAATTTTAAAGAATATTTAGAATAAGTTAAAATATTAAATTTATTAATAAAATTAACCCTTAAATTAAGAAGTAAATACCTTAGGGAGTTTTTATTAGTAATATAAATTGAGCTTAAAAATAGGGTAAGAATTTTTAAGATTATATTAAAAAGGTAGTAAAGGAAGATATTAAATAGTTAAAAAAAAGTTTTTAAGGTAATATAGTATTAATATAATATTTTTATTAAATTAAAATTATTAAGATTAAAAAAGATATTAATTAAAATTGTAATTTATAAGTATTTATATTAATTATAATATTTTTATAAGATTTAATTTTTTGTTTATATTATGGAAAGAAAGGTTATTAATGGTTTAATTATTTAAAAATATAATGTTTTAAATATAATAAGTATAAATATTTTACTAATTAATATTTAGAACTTATAGATAATAATTATGTAAGTAATATGAATAAGATCTTTTTTAAAATATAAGAGGTAAAAGATTTATAATAGGATATGAATTTTTATTAGGTATATTTTAAAGTTATAGTAAAGTTATAAATAGGGGGAAAATAGATTAAATTTTATATTTTTATTAATATAAGATTAAATTATAATATGGTTTATATTAAATATATTTTAATAATTTTGTAATAATATTTTATATTAGGGAGATTGGTAAATGATTTTTATAAGGTAGGCTTTATATTAGTATAATTTAATATTTTTATTAAAGTAAGGGATAATTTGAGAAGATTATGTTATATATATAATAATATTAATATTATAAATTAAAATTTTAATTATAATATCTTTTTAGGATTACCTTAAATAAATTATATAAATATTATTTTAAAGGTATAAAATAAATTATAAAGATATAGGATTATAAATAATAATATTATTATTATATAAAGTTAGAAGGAAATTAAGTAAGTGATAAAAGATAGTAATAAGGTTATAGTAATGATTTTTTTATTTATTATTAGGGGAAAAATTAATAATAAATTTTATTTTAATTTATGTAAGGGTAATAGTGCCTTTATTTAATCCTTTTTTTTTAAATATATGGAATTTAAGGAGGTATTTAATATAAATAAGGTATTTATATTATTAGAATATTAGGATTGGGATTATATTATTAATCTTAAAGAAGGAAAAAAGTTACCTTTTGGTTTAATTTATTTGTTAGTAAAAAAGGAGTTAAAAATATTTAAGAAATATATTAATAATGTTTTTAAGAAAAGATAAATTAAGTCTTTAAAAAGTATAGTGGGGTTATTTATATTATTTATATTTAAGTTAAAAGGGAAATTTTAATTTTATATTAATTATAAAGTATTAAATTAAATAATTAAAAAAAATTATATTATATTATTGTTAATGAATAAAATTTTAAATTAATTAGTTAAGGTTAAATATTTTATTAAGTTTAACTTAAAAGATGTTTATTATAGGTTATAAATTAGAAAAGGTGATAAATAAAAAATGGTATTTAAGATTAAATATAAATACTTTAAATATATAATAATATTATTTAAATTATTAAATACCTTAATTATGTTTTAGAATTATATTAACTATATATTTATAAGGCTAATAAATATAATATATATTATTTATTTAAATGATATTTTAATTTATTTTAATAATGTTATCTTATATATATAATATGTTTATAATGTTTTTAAATGATTAAAGGATTAAAAGTTATATGTAAATTTAATAAAATATGAGTTTAATATTAAGGAAATAATATTTTTAGGATTTATAATATTATTAAAAGATATTAAAATAGATTAGGAAAAGGTAAAAATGATTTTAAAATAATAATTATTTTATAGCGTATATAATGTATAAACTTTTTTAAGCTTTATAAGCTTTTATAAAAGGTTTATTAAAGATTATTTAAAGATTATAACTTTATTTATTAACTTATTAAAAAGGAAATTAGTTTTATTATTTAATCTTTTTGTTAAGATGTTAAAAATCTTTAAAAAACTTAAGGAAATATTTTTAAGAATCCCTATTTTAAGATATTTTAATAACTAATTATTAATCTGGGTAAAAATAAATATATTATAATAGATAGTAGGAATAATTTTATCCTAATTTTATAAAGGAAGATGATATTTTATTATTTTTATTTTAAAGAAGTTATAAAGTGTTAAAGTTAATTATGCTATTTTAAATATAAAAATATTAATTATTATGGATGTATTTAAAAAGTGAAGGTATTATTTAATATATTTGAATAGTTAGGTTAATATGTTAATAAATTATTTAAATTTTTAATATATTATGTTAAAATTAAAGTTAAATAATAAGTAAGTTAGGTAAATTAAAATATTTATAAATTTTAACTTTTAAATAATTTATAAACTTAAGAATTTTAATTTTATTAATAAATTATTATAATAACCTAATTATATAAATAAAAAAGGGAAAATTAAGGCTTATAAAAATATTTTATTAAAATTTTAAAAGAGATTTTAGGATAGTTAAGAAAGATATTATATAATAATTAATAATTTAAATTTTAATAAATTAAAAATAGTTATGGGAGTATATATTTTATTATTAAAGGATTATATAAAAAAATATAGTATATTATTAAGATTTTTAAAAAGATTTAAAAATAATTAAAAATCATTAAGCAATTAAAAGAGTAGGGGGTAACTATTAAAGTAAAAATAAAATAATAAAGAGTTTAATTAAATTTAAGTATTATAAAATAATAGTAAAACATTAGATATACCCTTTTTAAAAAAAATTTATAAGGAATAAAAAAAAAATCCATTTATTAATATAAGAATATAGAAATAATATTATAATAATTATAAAAGGAATGAACTAATTTAGATTATAAAAGAAAATTTAATAAAATATTAAGATAAAATTTATATATCTTTTATATTAATATTAAAATTACTTTATTATTATTATAATATATTATTTTTAAAACATTAAAAAGTGATAAAAATGATTAAAAAATTAATAAAGTATTATTATTAGGATAACCTTAGGAATGATATAAAAAGTTATATAAATAATTGTGTAATTTGCTAATGGATAAAAGCTTGGAAATATTTCCCATATAATAAGTTAGATTTGTTATTAATCTTTAATAAATTAGGTAAAGAAATATCCTTAAACTTTATAATTAAATTATTAAACTTAATTATATTAAAAGGTTATATATATGATAATATATTAATAATAATAAATAAATTTTTGAAATATATCTTATATATTATAATAATAAAGAACCTAATTATTAATAGTTTAATTAAAATATTTTTTATAAAAATATTTTTATAAATAAAATTATTAAAAAATATTATATTAAATAAGGGATTATTATTTATAAATAAATTTTAGGTAATATTTTACCATAGGCTTATAATAAATTAAAGGCTTAATATAATATATTATTTATAAACTAATAAATAAATTAAGCAATAAAATTAAAATTTAAAATATTATTTAAAAACTTTTTACAATTATAAGTAAAGTGATTAGGTAAAGAAGCTAATATTAATAGAATAGGTATATAATATTTTAATATATTTTATATATAATTAAACCTTAACTTATATTTATATTAAATTTATATTATAAGGCCTAATTAATTTTATAGTAAAAAAAGTAAAATAAAATTTAATAAAGGGTTTAAATAAAATAAATTAAATATATTAAGCTTAAAAAAAAATAATAAACTTATTATAAACCTTAAATAAGTTATATATTAAATGATATAATAAAAATAGGATAAAAAGAATGTTTTAAGTAAGGGAATAAGTTTTAATATTTATAAAAAATATTAATTAAAAATGTCTTAATTAAAAGTTAATAAATAAATACCTAAGTTTTTTTAAGGTAAAAAAGATAATAGGGTAATATAACTTGGTATATAAGCTAAAATTATTATTTAAATATAAGATATATAATATCTTTAATGTTAATAATTTTAAATCTTTTAAGTTAAAACTTAATAAGGTTTTAAAGGAATAGGAAGTAATTTTAATTGGTAA
Source organism: Hypoxylon sp. CO27-5 (assembly GCA_002120305.1). NCBI lineage: Eukaryota > Fungi > Ascomycota > Sordariomycetes > Xylariales > Hypoxylaceae > Hypoxylon > Hypoxylon sp. CO27-5. The sequence goes on along the minus strand of KZ112570.1, from coordinate 92,066 downwards.
TGATGTTTATAAAGTAAAAATAATTTTAAATTATAAGGGTAAAAAAAAAATCAATAATATTTAATTTAATAAATAAGATATAATAGTAATGATAACTCCTAGGAAAAGGTTAAAAATATATTAAAAAATATTAAAAGGGAATATAAAAAAGAATTGTAAAAAAGGCTTATTATAATTATATTATAAATGTAAAAAAAATTAATAAGTATTGCCTAAACTTTACCTAATCCTTTACTTTCCTTATCCTTTTTATTATTATTAAGTAGATTATTATTATTATTATTATTTTAATATAGTAAAATGGGAGTGCCTTTTTTATCCTATAAAAGATTAAAGTTACCCTAATTAAAAGATTAAATGGAATAATTATTAATAAGGAAATCATTACATAAAAAGAAATAAAAAAACTTATAATAAAATAATTAATTATAAAGGTATTAATAACCTTATAAATCCGATAAATTTTAATAATAATGTTTTTTAAGGTGGTTATAATGGATTTAATTGTATTTATCAAATATTTTTAATAATTAATCACATCCTTATAATATTTTTTCATAGCCTTTACCTTATTTAAATTATTTTTATTTTTAAAAGCTTATAAAGCCTTATATAAATCATTTTATTAATTTTAAACTTAGTTTTAATAATAAGTGAATAAGAAAAGCTAATAATAATAATAATAAAGGAAATATATATAAATTAAATATTAAAACTTATAATAAAAATATTATAAAAGACATGGGTAATTTATTGTTATTAAAAATATAATTAAAAAAAATAATATTAATAATATATCTTTTAAACCAAATAAATTATAACTAACTTATAATTATATAGCCTTTATAAAGATAAAAATAATAGGAATATTTCCCAAAAATATTTAAAATAGAATTATTAATTAAAGGATTATAATAAGGTAAAAGGGATATATATTTCTAGGTTTAATATAGTTATAATTATTAAGATTATTTTCCTGTTAATTTACTATAATATAAATATAATAATAATATAATATAAGATAATCATAAATAATAAAAGCTATATTATTACTATAAAAAACAAGTCTTTTATTAGTAGGAATATATAAAAATAATATATTAATAAAGCTAAAAAATAATAGTGTTAATATATTAGTAATAAGAAATATTAATGATGTATGAAAAGATAAAAAAGGTAAAAAAAAGCGAAGCATTAAAGAAGGAGTTATTATAATTAAATATTAAATTAAAGCATTAAAAATAATGTTATTATTATTTAAAAATAAAAGATTATATGGCAATAAGAAAATTTATGATAAAAAATGCACAACATAAATAAAACAATTAAAAAATATAAGGAAAATATATATATATTATAATGGCCTTATAATAAATTAAAACTTTTAAAAATAAGAACATAGTTAAAAGGGGTGATTTTATTAAGGGATAATAAGGATTAATATTAAATAGGTATAGTATTACTAAAAGCTTACTTTACCTATATATATATAAAAGGTGAAAAACCCTTTTAATATAAAATAAAAAGATAAACATTAATAAATCATTATTATATTATACCTAGCTTAAAATAGTTTCATTATTTCTTTTATATATTCACTTTATATATGACTTATATTAAAGGGCCTTTTTAACATATTAAGCCTTAAAATAAATTATAAATATTTTTAATAATAAATTATTTATTATAAAATATCTAATTAATTATAATAAATATTATATAATTAAAATATATTATTAAATATACTAATTACTTTTAGTTTAACTTATTTTCTTTTAGAAATAAAAAAACTTAAGGATTTTATTTTTAAAAAGAATTGCTTAAATAACAATATTTAAAAAAAAAAAAAAAATTATTATTTTAATAATATCCTATATTATTAAATTTAGAAAATAGTAAGTAATTACCATTAATCATATAATATTCTTAGTCCTTTTTAAAAAGTTATATAAAATTGTAAATAACTTAAATAATATAATATTTATTTAATTAAGATTTTTATCCTTTAAAAAAGCTAATTAAAACAATTTTAATAATATAAATATTATTTTAATATATCCATTTTTAATTATATAAATTAAGTAAAAAGGTAAATAATAGTTAAAGCCTTATATTAATCTAATTTAATTAATTTAATTTAATATATATTATATTAATTAAAGGTGTTATATAATATAAGGCTTTTAGTTGTTATTTATTTTTTTAACTAATTTTAATGTTTAAAAAAGGTATATTAAAATGAAACCTATATTGCTAAAATTGTTTTAAATAGCTTTTTTAAAAGATATAAGCCTTAATTATATATACCTAATATTAATAAAATTATTTAAATATTTTTATAAAGATTTTATATTTATATATGATTAATAATAATAGCTTATCACTTTTCACATTTAATAATATAAGATATTATTAAAATTTAATATTATAAAATTTAAAAAAAAAATACTTTATTTATTAAATTTATTAAAACTTTTAAAGATATTATCACTTTTTTAACTTTTAAATCTTAATAATAAAAAATATACTTATATATTACCTTTAAATTTAAGAAATTAAAGGTATAAAATTATTTTTAGTTTGTTATTATAAATACTTATTATTTCATTTTATATTAGCTATAATATTATAATTAAATATATATTTTCTTTTTACCTTTATTAAAATTAACTTATAGCAAAAGAATATTATATAAATACTTATAAATTAATCTTTTAATATAAATTCTTATTTATAAGAATTTAATTATTAATGAATATTATATTTATAAGTCTTAATATTATTCCTATTAAATAAATTGGTAAATTTAATTAATGTTTTATAAGCCTTTTATTTCTTAATAATTATATTATAAGATAAGATATGATTAATAATAAGTAATAAAAGAGATAAGCTATTTATTATTTTAAGATAATTATTATTAATAGGTTTAGGAAAGATGTTAATAAATAAGAAGGCTTTTAATATTTTACTTTAATTAATTAAACCTATTTATATATTTGGCTTTATAACATTTTTTATTAATATATTATACCTTTTTTTTAATATGGCAAACTTAATGCTTACTTTAATAAGGATTTAATTTATAATTATAAATGATTTAACAAGGCTTAAACTATTATTAAGAATATTAAATTTTTTTATTTAAAGAGTTAATAACTAGGTATAATTAAGCTATAATATATTCCTTATATTAATATTAACCTAATCTTTTTATAAAATAGTTAACTTTTTTTATTTATAATTTTTCTCTTCTTATTTAAAGGAGTTTTTTTTTTATATAGAAAAATATTCTTTTAATAATATTAATAAAAATATAGAATTGAAAATATTACCCTTATTAAAATTTATAAAATTAGATATTTAAAAAGATATAAGAGGATTAATAAATAAAAAATTCTTAAGAAATAATATTAATAATAATTTAAATATTAAATAAAATAGAAGAAAAAATGAAGAAATAATATTATACTTACTATTATAACTTATTTTTAAAATAAAATAAGATTTTAAAATATTTTTTAAACTTATAATAAAATAATAAGGCTATTATTTAATAAAGATTAATCATTATAACTTAGGGTTAATAATGGTAATATTAATAAGTTAAAAATATAATATTTAAAATATAATCATTATTTTAACTATTATTTTAATTATTTTTTTAATATTCATATCACTTTTAATTATAAGATATAATTATAAGATTTAAAAAAGGTTAATTCTTTTTAAAATAAATTATTATTTAAATCTTTACTTTGTTTAATTATTCTAATAATTAATAGGGGGGGTTTAGGGAATATGTTATATATTTAAAATGTTAATTAGTTTTATAAAGGAAAAGGATCTTTTTAAAATGAATTATTATTTAAATTTTTACTTTATTTAATTATTTTAATAGCTAATAAAGGATTTTTAAAAAGTATATTATATACTTAAAATATTAATTAACTTTATAAAAAGGGATGGTTAATTTAACTCCTATTATTCTTATGGTTTTTTTTAACATTAAATTATTTATATCTTATTTAAATACTTATATAATATTTATTAATATCATTTATAATATTATTATATATTATATTTAATATATCTTTTATTATTAATATAAATTTATTAGGGTTAAAAAGATATAACCTTAATTTATTGTTAATATATCTTTTATTTATAAATAAAATAAAAGATATAGTAATAAATAAATTTAAAAATATAATTAAATTATAGTAGGTAATAAATAAGTTTATAAGTATTACAATTGATTAATTTATATATTTTATATATTACTTTATATTAGTAAGATTAAGAAAAGAAAGTATATAAGGGAATAAAGTTTAGGGTATATTTTAATCATAATAATTAATAAGCTAATTAATATGTTAATTAATAAAATAATTTATAAATATTACATTTTATTAATTTATATAATTAATTTATTACTTAATATATTTATATCTTTTTTCCTTTTATTAATTTACAATATTAATAATTAAAAAATAATAAGATAAAAAATAAAAATTATAATAATCATATTAATCCTTATTAAATATGTAATAAAAATATTTATATATAATATTTATAAATTAAAGGTATTTTTTAAGTAATATTTAAATGAAATTATATTTTAAAGGAGCTATATAAAGCTAAATAATTAATCCTTAGCAATATAATATTAAAATTAATTAAGATATAAAATATTTAAAAATAATTATAAGTATAAGTTTAATTATAATAGGAAAAAAACTTAGGATATTTTTAATATAAATTAAGATAAATTAATATTTATATTATTACTTTCTTAATTTAATATTACCTTACATTTAATTACCTACTTACTTATATATTTTCTTCTAATCACATTATATAAAAGTCTTAGTTATTATATACTAATCTTATAAGCTATAATATTCTTTAACATATTTATAATAAAGGTTTTAATAAGCTAATATAAGTTATCACTATTAAACATTTTATATATAAACTTAATTAATATAATTCCTTTAACTAAAATAAAAAGGTTAATAATTTAAATATTTTACCCCCTTATTATATAAAATAATATTATTTATATTTTTACCAAACTTTTTTCCTAAAACCCTTTTTTTAATACCTTTTTTAACATTTTATTTAAAATCAATTTTAACATTTCCCTTTTAATATTATCAATCATATCTATAAAAAAAAACCTATAAAAAAGGCCAAATTAAAGAAATTAAATAAAAAAATTTAATAAAATTAATTTCTATTAAAACCACTATTATTATTAAAAATAAAAACTTTAGCTTTACTTATTTAGCTTAAAAACTAAGATTAAACTTATAATATATTAAAGTTATATATATTAAATTAATGATATAAAATACGAAAAATTTAATAATTAAAAAGGGGAATATATTTTTAAGGATTTTTATAATAAGGAAAAAAGATAATAATAAGAATTAAATACTTTAATTAAAGCTTTTTTTAAATAATAGTTTTTAAAATAATATATTACTAATATTAATTATTATAAAAAGAAATAAATAATAATATAATGCTTAAAGGGATAAGGGATAAAAAATTTAATAGTTATTAAATTATATTAAAAGTTAATTAATATTAGTTTATAAATTAAATCGTATTTTTATTAAATTGTGGTTTATGTGATTTATTATATATGTAGATTTACTTAATATTATTTTTATTATAAAATTTCTTTACCTTTAAAATAGGAAATTTGGATTAATTTTTAATATAATAAATGTTAATAATATAACCCTTAACCTTAAGGGTTATATGCTTTAAAAGACCTTTTTTATATATATAATTAAAGTAATTTTCTTATGTTATTTTAAGATTAATTAATTATATTGTTTAAGTTTATGGTTAACCTTAGATTACTTATACTTATTTTTTACTAAAATTTTTATTAGGGAAATATTTTTAACCTTTTAATTTGTTAATTTAATATTACTTAATAAGATAAGGGGTAGCTTAACTTAGCTTAGATTAATTCCTATTAATAATAAAAAATTTAATAATCTAATAATTAAAATAAGATCAATTTAAAATTAATTTATAAGTTATAAAAATTGGTGAAAATTTCTAATAAAAGCCATATATTATACTACTTAAATATTTAATTATTAAAAGATATTATAAGATTAATTTTTAACTTAATTATTAAATTATTTAAATATTTAATTAAAATGAATTTTTAATAAATTAGAATATTAAATAATAAAATATTTTTAATCTTTTTATATAAGGGAATAAATATTTACCTTATAAAAAAGAATAAGCTTTAATAAAAAAAAAGAAACCCCTATTAAATCTATATATACCTATATATAGATTTAATTATAACTAAAATAATAAAGAAATTAAATTAAATTTAAACTTATATTAATTAAATTATTTACTTATTAAGCCTTAACTATATTTAGGAAAAATACTCTTTTACCTTTAAAAAATAATAATAAAAACTTATTAAAAAAGAGAAGAAATTAAAGAATTATTAATAAACTATTATAACATAATGGAATAATATTAAAAATAAATAAATTAAAGAAGTCTACTTAAATTCTATTTAAAGTAATATAAAGACATTTAATAAAAAAAAAAGAAAGATTTAGATTTTTTCTTTAAAGATTTTAATTAAGAATAGATTTAAAATATATATAATTAACTTTTAATAAATTTAATATATTAAAAGATTAATCTTAATATAGTTTTAAATTATACAATTATTAAACTTATACCCAATTTATATTAATAATTATTTTAGGTAATTACCTACCTATTTAAGATTATTATTTTTTTATTTAAAAAGTATAATATTAATATATTAAAAATATAAGATTATTTAAATATATTAACTTATTCTAATATTTAATCTAATAAGATTATATACTTTATTAAAATTAATTTAAGATTTTATTTATGGGAAATAAAGAATATAAATAATAAAATTAAAAAAAAAGGATTTTAAAAGCTTATTGTAAATATAATATTTAAAATAAATATCTAAATTATTTATAAACTATTATTTTATTAATTAATTATTATTATATAATTAATTTTATTTTAAATAATAAAAAAGCTTTAAAATAAATATTTTTTAATTATTATTATAAATATAAATCTTAGGATATTACCTTTAAATTAATCTTAAATTAATTTAGGGGAGATGGTAAATGAAATTTATATTAATATTAATAAAAGATTTAAGAATTAATATTAAATATATTATTAATAATATATTTATATTAAAATCCATTATTATAAATATATAAATTTAAAAATATTTATAAGTTATAACAAAATTTTATCCAAATATAATCTTAAATATAATTAAATAAATATTACCAAACTTAATTTATTATATTAAAAACACCTTTAAAATGAAAAGAAAAAATCATTAATAAATAAATTATAAAATAAAATATTTATATAAGTAAAATCCTTAAATCTAATTTTATTTAAGATAAAATCTTATTTAATTATAAGTTATTCCATTTAATTTCCTATCTTTATTAAAAATCTCTTTAATTTTCTTATATTTTAAATTATTATAAAAATATTTATAAATAAAAAATATTATATATTTTCAAATATAATAAGATAAATCAAAATTAAATTAAATATATTTAACTATTTAAATACCTTTAACAATTTTAATATATTTATATAAATACTTTTTATTAGATATTTATTAAATTATAATATAAAGTTTTATTATTTTATTATATTTATTAAAAATAGTATTAGTTATATTAATCCTATTTTTCTTTAATTATTATATATTAATAAATTATTAAATCCATTTTAATTAAATTTTTATTCATTTATAAAACATATTATAACCAAATTTTTAAATTATAGTTATGATTATATATAAAAAATTAAAAAGGTATTTTATAAATTTTATAATATTTGTTATAATATGTATATTTTGTATAATTTTAAAATATTTTTATTTATAATTTTTATTATTTATAAATTATATATATATTATTTATTATTATTAATAAAATTATTTATTAATATTAAACAAAAACTTATAGAAGTATTTAAAGGTTATAAGTTATTAAAATTTATAGTAGATAAGAATTTTATGTTAATTAGGTAAAAATAATATTAAACCTAACTTTAATTTATTTTTAAATAAAATTAAATTATTATTAATTATATTAAAAATTTAATGTAAATAGGTTTTAAAAAATTTATTAGGTATTTAATATAAAATATATTATAAATATTATTATTTAAAAAGAAAAGTTTTTATAATACCCTATAAGGATTATTTTTATTAAAGTTTAATAAAAATTTAAATTAAATTTAAAATGGCTTAAAGATAAATATTAGATTTGGGAGATATTTTATTTAAAGGTAAAGAAAAATATTAATAAATATTTCATTATTTATATAATAAAAAAATAAGTGGAAGTGTTTTAAAATTATGTTTATATTTAAATAAATTTATCCTTTAAGATGGTTTATAAGAAGATTAATTTATATTTAATTATTGGTTAAAATAAAAAAATATATAATATAATCCTAAACTAATTATCTTTTATTCATAAATATTAATATTAATTATTTATAAAAATTAAAATTTTTACATATATATTCTTTAATTAAGAAATAATAAACTTATATTATTAATTATTTGGTTATATATTTTATTAGTTTAAAATTATATTTAAAATCTTAATATATTTTAAATATATATATAAAATATATTAAAAGTAGGTTAGTATTTTTATTTATATTATTATTTTAAATATATATAAAAAATAAATATATAAGTTAAGGTATTATTTAATAAGTAAGCATATAATAATAATTTTAAATTATTTTAGGATTAATTATTAATTAATTTTAAATTTAAATAATTTTAAATTATAAAAAAATTACTTATAATATATTATAATATTTTATAAAATTCATTTATAATATAGATTTTAAAGTAAATTTTTTGATTATAACCTAAGTAGATTTTTAAATTAGATTTTTAATTTATTATTATAGGTTTATTTAATTAAAATAGTTAATGTAATGGTTAGGTTTTATTTAAATAAATAAATTATTTTTATATTAATTTTAACTTAACTATTAAATAAATAAAGTTAATATTTTATAAATATTATTAATTAATAGGTAAATAAATTATTAAATTAACTTTAAAAAAGCTTATATTAAACTTATTTTAAAATTGATTTTATAAATTAATTAAATATTTTAAAATATATTAGCATTAATAAAAGTAAGTATTTTATAATTAATAACTTTATTAGATAATTTATTTTATTATTAATAATTATAAAATTATAAGTCTTATATTAAGTTAATTATGAGATAATTTTTAACTAATTATTACCTAATTTTTATAAGTTTATTAATAATTATAAAAAATGGCTAATATTATTTAAAAACTTTAAAATTCATTATAAATAAAAAAATATATTTATAAAAATATATTTTATATATAAAATAAAAGAATAAAATAAGTTAAAATTACTTTATATTTATATTATAATTAAGATAATATTATATTTAAATAAATATTAATTCAATATTTTATTAGTTAAAAATTATTATAAATAAGTAAATAAGAAAGAATAAAATTTATTACTTTTTTTTAATCTTTTAAATCTTTTTAATAATATTAATATTATTTTAAAATTAATTAAATTAAATTTGAAATTATTATTAAAAATTAATAATGTATTATAATAAATTAATAATAAAAATTTATTTTATAGGAATAAATATATTATATTAATTGAAAATAAATTTAATATACTTTTAAATTAATAAATTATAAGGGAATAGTAATTTAAATCTAATTTAAAATTAATTTATAAAAATAAGCTTATTTAAGCTTTAATTTTTATAATTTTTATATTTTATAATTTAAAATATTTAAAAGGAATATTTTAAATATAATTTATAATTATTTATATAAAATATAAAAGTTAAAATATCCTTATTAAATAAGCTTTTATAAATATTATAAAGTAGCTTTAAAGAAAAAATAATCTTAATATATCTTAAGATTATATTATATTTAAATTAATATAAGCAAGGCTATTTAAATGAAAAGATTTTTAAAACTTAATTTATAAAAAAGAAGAAAAAAGTGATAAAATTACATAAAAAAATAATTAAAAAGTAAACTTAAATTTATTAAGAAAAAAAAGCTTGTATATTAAATAAAGAAAAGGTAATATTACTTAAAGAATTAGGTGTGGGTGGTTAATTATATATTAAATTTAAGATAATTTTAATTTACTTAAATAGCCTTTATATAATTTTTATATAATTTTTATATAATATTTATATATTTTTAATATGTTAGGATATTTATAATATTTATAATATAATTTATTACTTATATTTAATATTAAGTATATAATTATTTTTAAGGAAATAAATACTTCTTTAACTTTTTTATTCTTATATATATATCTAATTAAATTAGCTCTAATTTAAATATAATTTTAAAATAATCTTAAGCTTTACTTAGTTTTATTTATATTAAAATATACAAATAATTGTTATTACTTTTAACACTATAGTTTTTTATGATTAATTAAATATTAGGAAATTAATAACTTAGGTATAATTAAATTAATATTATATTAAATTTATTTTTAAAAAATATTTTATATATTATCTTATCCCTTATTATAAATGGAGTTAAGCTTTATATAATAGGGATATTTTTATCTTATTTTATTATTAATTATTGTTAATATTATATAAAGTTTATTTTAAATATTAATTTAAAGTTTTACCTTTTAAGTATATCTTTTTTATTAAGTATAATTTAAGATTAATTTTTAATTAAATTTAGGTAGTATTAATCTAAACTATTAATTTATTATATATATATTTAATTATTTATATTTTCTTTTTTTAAGTAATTAATTAAAATTAATTTAATGGTTATATTAAAATCCTTTTAACTGGTAATTTAAATTATATTATATATATAAATATATTTTTAAATTAATTTAAGATTATATTTATTAATTTATTTAATTATTTTATTATTATTAATATTAATTTAGTATATAATTAAATATTTTAAAATATTAATATAGTTTATTTTAATAAAAATTTTTTAAAGATTTATATTAATTATTTTTAGTTTTAATAATATTTATATTATATTTATAATGGTTAAGGTAAATATAATTTAAGATTATTTTAAAATTAAATTAAAAATGGTTTTTTTTTTAACTTTTCCTTATTAAAGTTATAAATTAATTAACCATATAAAGATAATTATAACTAATATATAAATATACCTATTTAAATAATAACCTTTTTATTATAAATATATATTAATTTTTTTTTAATATTATATATTAGTTTATTATATTTAGTAAATAATACTAATTTTATTTTAATTATAAGTTTAAATTTAATCCTCTTAAACTTATTTCTAATTATACTAATTATAAATTAAAAATTTAACTTTTTTATCTTTTACCTATTTTATTTAAAAATATAAGATTATAATATATATCCTTTTATAAAGCTTATACTAAAAATATATTTATATTAATTTTTATAGTTAATATAATAATAAATTTTATAATCATTTTAGCTAATATTTCTTTTAATTTATTAGATATATTTTATTTTATTATATTATTAATTTTATATTTAAATAATTATATTTTATAAAACTATTTTATACTCTTATTTTAATTATTATTATTAAACTTTAAATATTTTTAATCCTAATATATTAACTTTTTAACAATAATAAAAAATTATTAATAAATTAAATAAAGTTAATTATAAGATTAAACTAAGATAAAATTCCCTTTAAATTTTAATCCCTTAATTAAGTTATAAATTTAATAATAAAAAAAGTTATAAAAATTTTATAAAAGATTAATCTTAAACTACTTTTTATTTAAATTTAAATATAAAATAATAAATTATGTTAAGCTTTATTTAATTAAATAATAATATTAATAATTTATAAATAAATTATATATATTTTTAATTTAAAACAACTTTTTTTATAAGGAATTTATAAGTTTTATATTCTTATATAAAAACTCCTATAATATTTTATAAGATTAATAAAAAATTATTTTTATTAAATTTTTATATAATATTAATTAATATTATAATTAAAAAGTTTAAATTAAAAATAAAAATAAAAAAAATTATAAAGATATAAATAATAAATTATTATTAAAAATATTTTAAAATTATATTAAAATTAAACTTTAATAAGTTTATAATTTTATTTCTTTTATTAATTATAATTCTTTTAAAAAGTTAAAATATAAATATTTTAATTTAATTTTAAATATAATTTAATTTTAATATAATTATAAATAATAAATAATTTTAAAAATTAAAATCTTAAAAAAAAAATGTTAAAAATTATAAGATAAAATTTAATATAATTTTAATATGATTTATTAACATTTTTTATAAAGATTATTATTAATAAATATAATATGATTTAATTAAAAAGCTAAAAGATTTTAAGGTATTATTATATAATGAAGTGTGGGTATACGGATTTAGGCGTTAAGGTAATCCGACCTAATAGCCCGCTTGCATTAGAAACCCCGAATGCCCGATCAAGTGGGATATAAGCATAAGGGTTGAGAAGGACCAATTGTAGGTAATAGAAAATGTCAGTCACCTTCGCCATATCAAATCATCCCGCTGTCTTATTTAACGATGAGTATAGTAATCTGTTCAGTGACACAATTATGACAGAATAAGCCTCGTGTTCAAGAAGATTCTCTATCGGTATATTATTATTTAATTTGAGGCAGGTGATAAACGACGGGCTAAGCGACGCCATGTATCAGGCGCCGGCGCACGCTATCTTTCAGCTCAGCTGGAGCTGAACATGGACCAGAGTCGACAAGAAAAACAAGATGAATTTTTGTCACTAGTCTCCCCTTTCCCGGAGTAGACCGCTAGAATATTTCCTTGGCCCATTGGGCCTATGTCCGGGGAAAGAAGCAACAATGTCTTCGACAGATTCGGGCTACTCGGCTACCGATATCATCACGTATATCGGTGTGCCGCTAGCCGTCCTTGGCGTGCTGCCGATTCTGTACAATACTGTCGCGACGCTAGCCGCGCTTTCTAAAATAAAGCGCATGCTTCGACACGGTAAGCTAACAGCGCTGACTCGCAGTGACGTGGTGAACCGAGTCATCGAGGTAGAGCTACCGCGGTATGCCGTCACGCCGTGTGACCGCTTCGCCGAGACTGAACTATACTGGCACCCCTCACGGGAGCGAAGTTCCATCCCAGGAGGGTCGTGGACAACCTTCAACTGGCAGTCTCGCGCCATTGGCGCCAAGACACAACGCGTCGAGTACGCCGACCAGCTCCGCCAGCCCCAGGTTGAAGTTGCGTTCGACGAGCTCATCGCCTACCTACTCGATCTGGGCGCCGTTCCAGACGCACATGGTTGGAAGCTGCTGCGCTCAACCGGTCTATGGACCCCGACGGGCTGCTCACTAATGAAGTCCCCTGATGGGTATAATGAGGCTTTAACTATCGCCCCTCTGGATGATTCTGATGGACATCTGTCGCTGAAAGCGAATTGGTCATCGGATTGGACAACCCGAGACTTCTCTTCTTTACCCCCTTATTGGATAAGGCTTCCACCCCCACTACTACCAGAACCAGCAGTGACCGATGATGCTATTGATACTGCAGGAGAGGCGTCCGGGTCCGGGGAAGAGACCCAAACGGAAGACGTTGAAAATGGGTTAAAGGAGAAAAAGCAAGGCATTTCACGGCAGCGGTCTCTCGACTCGATTCAAAAGCAAGCGGACAAGATCGCAAGAAGCACAATAACCTGCCAAATATCCGTAGATGGCTTGGTCTCCGCCATGAGCCAAGAAGATGGGACTCTCTTCTCCTCCGCCCATTTACAAAATCTGTACATCGAACCCCTTCGGATCCGCTCTGGGAAGAGCGACGGTGTATGGTTCGCGAGCGTGGCAACTGCTTACGGAACTACTAGCCAGACTATTCTGTGGAATTACAAAATCCCTGATGAAATCCTCAATTTCGCGCGGCGCGACACCGTACCGTGCGGCATTCTAGTGCTCCTGGGCGTAGTAGACGAATCCCAGACACCTGAATGGGCCACGAACTATGACATCCGTGGAGAGGAACGCGAGTTGTTTTTCAGACGCAGCTCAGATCAGCATGCAGCGATGATGGCTGAATCGCGGATGCCACTTCCCCAAAGAGAGAAGGCTGCAAGAGAGCGGATGCAACGAGAGATGAGCCAAAGGTTACAGGATAGTTAGTTTGCCGTAATATTCCATGTTTACCTATCAGCATATGCTAATTTCTGCTTTTAATAGTGCGCGATCGCTCGAGGTTACAAAACCAACGCCACGAAGCCCGCACATCCGAGGCGCTGCAGAGCCCGAAATGGGATACGAAGCTCGTCGCCGAACATAACTTACGATGGCTTAGAGAGAGAAAGGAACGTGATACAGGCTTTTATGTTAGCATCGACGCGTCTTTAGCACTTAGGGATATTGTCGGCATGCTGCTTCATAGGATGGTCCTCGATGGCCAGTTTGCTTCCTCAATTTTCAAGATGCTAGATCAGTGGAAAGCCTGGGCGGACAACGGCGGCATGAGAAGGTCAGATTTGGAAGCTCTACAGAAGAATCAGGAGATGTTTGCCTTTGCTAGTCTACTGGTCGCTCTAGTCAGGGATACCGTATCGGCACATGAAGGCACGTTATCGTTGGACTTGCAGGAGTGCCTGAGAATGTGGAAGACTGTGCGACTAGGATGATGGAGTACAACGGAGGGTGTAAATCCATATTGGGATTCGGTAGCCTAGGCAAAGTGGTGCCACCAGTATCACCCCCCAGTCTATCTTAACTTGCTTAAAAGTCTTTGATACGGGCTTCCTGGATTCTTCGGTTCGTATCGTAGATCACGTTGATCTAGCTGGGCTAGTGGCTATTAGGGGAGCTACCATCATTTCCGTATGGACACTATGAACTCGTGCAGAGTCCCACAAGTTGCGTCAGCGACTTGAGAGCATCGTCAATGACCCACAGACTCAATATGCCAAATTTCTATGGAGAAGGCACACACGTTTACGAGGGTCTTACCTTGGCATGGCAGATACCCAAGGTTCAGGGACTTCTCCACTGTCCCGGTGCCCGGTCACTATTGACCTTGTGCTCTCTTTTTCATCCCGCACCCTAGAAGTTCACGGCAAAACGCAAGAATCCTAAGGGGTACCGTTATCAGCATCATAGCATTCAATAACTTGTTCCCCGTTAGATACATCCACTAGAAAATTATGTGTAACCCTTACCTCGTGGAGATCTACTCTTAATAAGCACCGAGATAAATAGCAAACATATGCCGACGAGCTGAGCCGCCCGATAATGCACGTATGCAAGTCATTCGGAAAGAAAATCTAATAGTCCTGTATCACGAAGCTACAAGCATTTAACCTCTAAAGGAAGCTATCTAGCAGAGAACCATGGAATATATAAATGGCCCACCAGAAAAAAGAGGATCGCAGTACACATTCTGTCCATTCATGGTTTCACTGATTACTATGCTACAAACAAAAATCTTCTAGGAGTTAACCTCATGGCTTTTCGAAAATTTTGCTCCAAGATGACTGGACTCGTGTAAAGTGTATCGGTCAGTTTTACTTTGTATGACGAGGCTAGCACCGCGCGCAGGACCTTCGCGAGTGGCTGGTAAGATGAGTTGTGGGATGGCGACCGCTAGGACTTGATATTCTGCGTTTGCAGTCAAGGCGAGACGACATATCTGACTCGGGACTATTCGAATTCATTATATTCATAGGTAATATGAGGCGTAAGCACTACTCTCAACGTTGAAATTAAGTTATTGATCGCTTTGACGAGGCAACTTTAGGTTCGACACTATTGGTACCATACAATCATAAGGATGCTAAATACATAGAAGGGAGCTAGCAAAGGATCTCATGTTACTAATAATAGGTTACATAACGTGTAGGAAATGTCTAGCCGCATCTCCAATGTCATAGCAACTGTTGACATTGTTACTCGAAGCAGATCAACCCTATTTTTCAACCTTCCCGATGCCAAAAATGTCTTGGGCGAGCCTCAAAGATGACTCGGCGCTATAAAAAGCTTTTTAGGGCAAGTTAATATCATCATTTACGCAGTGGTAGATCCGATCTGTTACATTGGAATGTTGGGGAAGTGGGGGAATGGGGGTGCTCAGCAGATACGTGTTTGTCTCGGCTGGCGGCATGAGACTACGGGGAAAAACTAGATTGAAAATCTCGTCATCACATGCCAGACAAGTTAGGTCATTAGACCAAACATATCAGGGGGCAAGAATTTGTAATTCTCGTAGGAAATGAGTAGATTCTTCATCATATGGCATAATGTAGTCATGACGCTGTTGCATATTGATCTGGAGTAATATTGGCGCTCAGCCGCAATAAATATGCATTACCTGATTAAGTCGATTCCATATTGCCTAATAAACATCTGGCTAATGGGTGCCGTCGAATGAACAAATATATACATATTAATAAATGGGAAACAGATGAACGCCGGCCCTATGCAAAGTAAGCCACCCATCTGTTCTAGCTAGATAGATACCTAACCATGTATACCCATGCCTATCTATATCCGTCTAAAACTAGATCGGTGTGCCTCTGACCTGGAAGGGATGGGCCTCCGTGTTGAAAACCCAAGTGTTGTCATGGCCGGCATTAACCTGCCACTCCGCGTCATCCGCCTGGATCAAGTAGCTGTACTTGAGCACTTCGGCGAACCAGAAGCTCTCCTGGAAATCGGTGAAGCTGCCACCATTAGGCGCGTTCACGTCGGTAATGGAGCTGAAGCCAACACCCGCGCTGCAGGTCGCGTTAATGTTGAGGAAGGCTTCCCATGCCCAGTCCTGGTATTTGGTGTCACCGGTGGCGCGGTACGCATAGTAGAAACTCTCGATGACTTCGGGCCGTAGGACATAGCTCCCGCCGCCAGACGGGATCCAGAAACCGGCAGTTGCGTAAAAGTCGGCCGCATTTGAGGGCGGCCCGCCATTGTTAGTAGCGTTAGGGGAGAGTTTGTTGTCCTGCCAGTAGAAGACTTCCGGGCCGATGCCAGTGACGGTTGCGACGTAAGTATCATGGCAGGATTCCACGAGCTCCAGCCCGAATCGCTTGTACTCGTCGTTGTCAAGCGTCAAGCCGCCGAGAATGAAGTTTCCTCCATCAAAACAGGCAAGATGCGTTGATACGAAAGAGAGCTGGTTGCGTCCGTTGTAGGCAGCGAGGAATGTTATGTCAGGGCGGCTGCTTGGATGAGACGCTAGGTACTGGATGCTAGAATCGACAGCAGCGACCCAGCGGTCCTTATAGGCACTGAAACGATCCTGGTCGTAGACGTACATCTTAATAAGGTACTCGTAAAATGAGTCCGTGCCGCCGTTCCATCCACCGCTGGAATCAGCAAAAGTACCATCGGCAATGTTTACATCGGTTCCAATTAATCCAGGGTATGGTTCACCCACATCTGGGTTCCTCACGTTGAGAAGGTATTCTTCAGCCTTCTGCGTTAGTTGAGCGTACTTGTCATCTCCGGTGATGTCACTCAAGTGAGTCCATTCCAGCACCAGAGTCCCAATTGTAGCAATACCGTTAGTAGTATCACTGCCGACATGATACCCACTAGAGCTGTAAAGCAGCGTGTTAATGGGAATTCCACTAGGAGTATCAAAAGTCACACTGAGGACATCAGCTAAGTTGACTGCCTGTTCGAGGATCCTGTCTACGGAAGCTTGATCCTTTGCGTATTGCTTCAGAGGACCGGTGAGGAAATCATAAGCTAAGAGAAGTGAGCCAACAGTAGTAAGAAGACTCTTTTCTGCGCTCACCTGAGAGTAGGCCTCCCAAATAACGGATCGTCGTCTCAAATAGGGAGACGTTCTCTGAGTCTGGAGAAGTAGCGTTAAAGTTAATAGAACCGATATGCTCTACAATTTGGTTGATGACGTCTTGATTTCCCATAACGAGGGCAGTGGAGATGGCATCGACGGCGCTGGCTCCCCATCCGTTCCTATGGCTTGTTAGTGCACGCTTTGAACGCCTCTGAAAACATCTACACACCGATCGTTCTGGTAAGTTCTTGAGATTGGTCTCAATGTGTCATTGGGGAACGCGTATTGATAGTAACCATCCCAAGAACGCTGGAATGCTTCCTTCACAGCGGCCTGTCTATCAGGATGAGCCACATATGAGGGCTGGGACGCGTAGGGAGGCTGGGCCAGAACCTGCCAGGCAGAGCCTAGGATGGCCGCCGTCCACCTAGAGTTCACCATGATGATTAAGCAATTTACAGTGGTTTAGCTACTCAAAGCCACCATAAGGGTACGACAGATTAACCTGCCGATCGAGCCTAAAAATAATTCAAAGGGCTGAAGGAGGGGGGCTGAAGGAGGGAGGCAGAAGGATGGTAGGGAACGGGAATAGGTCCGAGTCTTATAGATGGAGTCTGAGAGATATGGTATGTGATCACGGTGGTGACGATGATAAACCGCTACATAAGGTGGATATCTCTCACCTGCATTGTTCATATTCCCTAAATAAACCCAATTCATGATGAGCATAGCGGCAGGGGTTGGATGCCGGGATATGTGGTGTGTGGCTTGGTAGTTTAAACCAACATCCCAACCTTGGCTTGCAGACTATCAATCTGGTAAAGTTGTCGTTGCGGCTCGTGAGTTTATTGGGGCACGCAGATCAAATTACTGGCGCGTAAAGCCGTCCAAACAAGACAAGGTCAGCTAAGGGTCGCTGCAATGCAACTCTGTTGATCACAGAGCCAAAGCACGAGGGTCCCAAGTCTCACCCGAGATGGCCCATGTGGCGCTGGTTGCATATCATGAAGGCATTAATAGCTCATATGATGGCACTGAAAAACCCCCTCGAGCAGGATTACTATGTAGAAGCTTGCTCGGTGAGGAGAGAAACGTTACAAAGTCAAGTTTGCCAGCACGATATCTGGCTTGTCTCGTCTTAGAGGCAATAGACATTTGGCGGATGGTGATGATTAGCGGCTGGGTGACCTTCCGAAAGAAGCAGGAGATCTACAGAACCTAGATACATACTTTGTCCATTATCCAAAGAAGCAGGATAATAAGTAGATGGAAGGGGGTGTGGGTGAATAACGGGCCGTAACAAAATAACAAGAGATGGGTATGGAGGTAAAGGGGTGAGTTTTCCAAGTTGAATGTCTTGTGACCAAGACACAGGATAGTTCGATAATACGCCCAGAATAGATTAGACGGGAATATTGTCTTAGAGTCTGTACTAATTCATGTACTATGAGGTAAGGAGGTGCATAATGGTACATAAAGGTGCATAACAATGGGAAATAGGCCTAGGCCGGCCTGACTACATAGTACATGTAGGTAGGTAGGTATGTACGGAAGCACCTGCCACATGTAAGGTCAGGAATGCAAGCAAGGCAAGGCAATATCGGTACCAAATAGAAGGGACCCTAGGTGAGCGCTAAGAGCCCTAGATTTCGATAAAATCCACCTGGGCAACGTTACTGGCCAAGTTCCTGAGCCTGACTTATGGCCCCGCGCCACCAAACTCCAACTAATTTCGATAAAGGTCCGGTACCTTACCCCAATCTGCCCAATCTCGAAGATTAGAGTTCGGGAAGTAAGGAATCCCAACCAAGAATCGACCCAAGCTCTTATCTAGTGTAAGCTGATGTGCGGGGAATCCATGTGAGAAAAGGTGGAAAAGGTAAAATAGCACCGAAATTGGGTCTTCGGCTCCTCACAGATACCGACGACTCAGCGTTCATTCCACCGTGGGCTGCGCGGGGTACAATATACATAATCTGCATAAGGTCAACAACCTTGTAATCAACAAAGTCAAAGAGTCGTCATGAAAGCGCACGGCGTGTCGTATATGCACAATAAAGGGTGATTCAGCATCTGTGCTCATTGTAGTGGCCTTCAAGTCCATCTGTACCTACCCTGCCTAATAACTAGTGCTATTGCTATTCCGACTTGCTGTTGACTTAAGCATTCCCCTCGTGATAGTTCCCTTTAATTGCCGTTGTGGGGGAGACGTGCCACAGCGTCACTCTTTTAAGTTTGTCCTCTAGAATAACTAGGATCCTGTCAAGGAATATCCAGGAAATTTTTGCCAATTTTCCGAAGAGTCTGTATTGCACGTTGCACGCAATTCCCATGGACACTTTCGTAAGGTGGAAAGTACCTATCTTGGATACCGGCATCTTGACCGCCCCGTCCAAGACGCCTGGAAAAATCAAAATGCAAGCCTAGCTCAAGTACCTAAGCGCCTTTCAACCCCGGGACCGGAGTTGATAAATTTGTGGCGCCGAGAATATAGGGGCTTTGTACGATCATATGGCAGCCTGCGTCACAAACCAATGCCGCTTGCTCTAATGCTTGCTTATAAGCGCCATGTTGTCCGTCATCCGGTAGGCGAGGGCGGCTCCTTGGCTCGACTCTGAGGTTGCACATTCATGTTAAAAAGGTAGCTCCGCTCGGAATGCCCCGAGCATGCCGCCTAGTCTTCCCCGAACTAGGCAGGTATCATAATCCTCATCTATCCCTTATCCCTGAGCTTGGCCAGTGCAGCCGCTATTCCATCGCTCAGCTTTTCCTCGTCACGAGCTCTCGCAGTCGAGCTAGATGTTTGTTCTTGCGCCATTGTCTTCTTCGACTCCTCAATGGCCGCCGCTAGCATTGCTTCCTCGTCATATTCATCGATAGTGATACCCCGAGTTTCCTGAACCTCTTTCGGTTTCGTAGTTGTGGTCGGCCTCGGCTGTGGTTGAGGTGTTGCACTGTCTCGTGAAAGACTCGCTGATAAACTCGGCATATCTCTAAGTGGCACTCGACTCAGCGGGATGGCTTTGTCAGCGGCAATATTATTCTCGCTGTCAACGGCTCGTCTTTTTGCGGCATTTTGAACTCGGAATGGTTCCTCTACGACGTCGCACCACCTCTTGACTTTCTTCTCTCCCCAACCACCAATGATGGCAACCTGCTCAGAGTCGGCATTGATTGCGTTCTTCAAACTGCCGAATGCGCTGACGAGAGAGATCGCATCAGCTTTATTAATTCCCCTAGGCACCGTGACGAATTCGATAAGCTTCTCGGCATAACTCGTGGCTTGCTGGCCTTTGATTGCGTTGAAATTCGCGTGCTCATAGGATTTGTATAACTCGAGGTATCTTGCTGCTTCGGCGGCTGACCAACAGAGAATAATAGTGACATTGTTGACCAGCGAGGTCTTGGAGAGTTCGCGCAACGAGTCTTCGTGGTTGGGAATGTCAACCATAGTTAAGAGGATTCGCAGATTGTATTTCCCCTGTAGGTTGCGAATTCGTGTATAAATGTACTCGGGATGTAGTCGATGGTATTTAAGGCTGAGAAACAACGCGCACGTTGTCAACCCCAGCCCGTAGTCGGCTGGAATATCGCTGTATTCCCATGGTACTGATCGTAAAGATGCGAGGACAGGATTACCCTTTTGACGGGGCGACACCAAAATTGAGGAACCAGAAGAGCGTTGCGGAAGAGCTTGAGGTGTCGGCTGGACGATCTTAGACCCGGTCGAAGTAGACGACGATGGCGGTGGCTTGTCTAATCTTTGAGGGGTTGGTTGCTGGATTCTTTGGGGAGTAGGCTGTTGAACACGATTTGTTGGTTGCGATCTCGCTTGACTCGACTTGTTTTCAGCGGCAGAAGCGGATGAAGCTAGAGCGGAGAGAAACTCTGCATCTGCGCCGAAATCATCGTCGTCCATCTTGGCGATAGTGATAAAGAGAATCCATCCATCTCGTCGTCATCAAAGTTGATTATGGTCCAGTTTCGACGTCCTAGGCACCTTGCCTCCACTAGACTGAATTCGTCTTGGTGTCTTAGGTGGATCTATTTCCAGGAACTCGTCAACTCGTCTCACTAGCCACAGCTGCCACAGATGCCCCACCATGAACACTCACTCCTTACAGGGCTGCCAGACAACTACAGGTACATAATTGAATTACCTGGACCTATCAAGACAACCTTCTGTTCAGTTCAATTCTGTTTTAGCCTGTAACCATACCAAACGTACAACAAGAGGAGATGAACGCTTCAACAGCTGGCTGTTGAGAGTGACTACGTTCGCTACCTTAATATTTATCTTAACTCTGGGAGTATGCTTCTTTATTAATTGGGCACATTCTCTCACTCATCGCCCTCGCCATGCCTCCACGAAAACAAACCCCTAAAAAGGGGCCGGCACAAGCCGGAGGCTCAAAGAAACCTCCGGAGACGAAGGAAGATTTTGAGGAGGAACTCAAACTCTTAGCAGGCCAAGCTAAGGAGGAGACCTTCTCAAACTGGGCCACTCAACAGGGTGTCGTGTATGTCAAGGCCGCTGCACTAATAGCCTTCATGGCCGTCTACGCCAATGTCTCCCTCCTTACGCTTTCGCCTGTTTACGGCCAGATAGCTGCCACTAGACTGCATCAAAGGGTGATATGGACCGCTCTTTTCATAGGCTGGGGAGGAAATGTGGCCTTGAGGCGGGCCTTACCGGTGAAAACGATCGCGCTGCTACCCATAGTAGCCGCGTACATTCCCATGGCGCAATTTTTCCTCTTCAAATTGAGTGAGACCCTTGGTGCGAAGCTGGGTCCGACAGTCACGGAAGCCTTTACGTTATTCCCACTAGTTGTGCTCAGCACAGCCTGCCTGGCGGATGTCCTTGAAGACGCAGATTTGAGCAAGCTACCGAAATCCATCGTGGGGTCTGCACCGGGCTTAGGCTCCTATGCGTTTTTCAAACTTATCGAAGGGCAATCAATGCATCAATTAATCGCGCAGATCGGAAAATCGGTATTGCAGACGCGTATTGGTCTAGAGCTTGTGCTGGCTTCGGCTTACAGCGTAATGGCCCGCTCGAAACTCTTAGTCTGGGCTGTCCCAGCTCTTTTACATACTGCCTTCTATAACACGCACCTCATGACACCGATGGCTACGAGTTCTCTAAACTCAACCCTTCAAACTAACGGATGGTCATTGGTCGACCGGCAGGAATCGACAACCGGTTATATCTCCGTTCTGAACAACCACAATGATGGCTTTAGAGTTATGAGGTGCGACCACAGTCTCCTCGGTGGTGAGTGGACTAAATTCCCTCGGAAAATAGTTGCAGAACCAATCTATAGTGTCTTCACCCAACTGGAGGCTGTGCGTCTTGTCCAAGTTCCAGATAAGGCACTTGACAATGAAGCGAAAGCCCTAAATATGTAAGTATCCACATGACATTGTCAGTATAGTGTGTAATATGTAGTCACTGACAGCAGTTTAGCGGACTTGGAATCGGGACTACACCATCGGCTTTAATAGCCCATGGCATCGATACCACCATTGTCGAGATTGACCCTGTTGTCTATGATTTCGCCAAGAAGTACTTTGGGCTGCCATCAAACCACACGGCAGTGATCCAAGATGCCATCTCCTGGAGTAAATTGAAGAAGGATGAGCTTCACGAACAATATGACTACATCGTTCATGATGTTTTCACAGGTGGCGCAGAGCCAATTCCCCTTTTCACCGAAGAGTTCTTGTCGGGTCTTAAACACATGTTGAAGCCCAATGGCGTGATAGCCATTGTAAGTTTTCCACTATTAGTACGTCTTGTCAGTTGTAATCGCTAACGAAACCAGAATTATGCCGGCGATTTCACACTTCCCCCGCTCGGTATCGTCATGAATACCATCAAGGAAGTCTTTCCAACATGCCGCATCTTCAGAGAAGGAGAGCCACCTTCAGCCGAGACGGTCGAAGAAACAGGACGCGACTTCGACAACGTCATCGTCTTCTGCACCAAGACCGGAGATAAGGTCACCTTCCGAAAACCAACCGAGGCGGACTTCCTTGACAGCCTCGCTAGGAGGGCGTACCTCCTCCCGAAGCACGAGGTGGATGCATCAGCATTTTCGGCTACTGCCGCAGACGTGGGGATCCTCAGGGTGAATGAGACCGAGAAGTTAGCGAAATGGCATGATCAAAGTGCGCTCGGACATTGGGCCGTTATGAGGACGGTCATACCGAGCTACATCTGGGAAAATTGGTGAAGGCACGAGAGCAGCGTCTGTGCTCTTCATGATTTTGGCTACAAGGAGGTATGAAGTATCCATTTAGCCTTAAGCTAACATTAAGCTAACATAAGCTGTATGAATAAGAAAGCTTGAGTATGAACTTAATAAGAGGTATATATAATTCACCTACTACCCTCGCGGTCTATTTAACTTTAAAGTGTCTTGGAGCTCACTCAGACAAACCGTTTGACTTCTCGAGTTAGTTAGTTTAGACTATCATTCTCACCCCCCAACCCCCGACGATACCTAAAAAGCAGATCTGCTTGCACATACTTTAGGAGGTAGCTCAGCATATATTAGATATCCTCCATTATGTATGATGATGTTCGAAGTTCCGAAGTAAATAAAGAAGTTGGTTCGTCTCGTCCATGCGTACTGCCATCTGACTACCTAAGTAGGGAGACATGATCTTGTGCATATCATTGATTAGTACATAACAAAACCATTAAAAAAAAAAAAAAAAAAAAAAAAAAAAAGCCAAATCAGTCATCATGTTTCGCCTTCGCAGCTTGCATCGGCTTCGTCGCCGCCTCCACCGCGATCTCCTTTGCATCACTATTAAAATCCGCCCTGTACTCCTCAAGATACGCCGGGACCTTCTCCAGCTTATTATACGGACCCGGGATAGGCTCGCCCAAGGTATAATGCACGGGAATGACCCCAGTCCACACTCTATTTACTAACTCCTCATCCTCCTTATCCGCCTTCTCGTCGCTCGGCAGCCCGGACCTGATCTTGGCGCTCCCGGCCGTGATCCTGACCCGCAAGACGCTCGTGCTCTGCACCTCGGCGTTGTTGGGCGGGACCCGGGTGTTGCGGTAGCGGTCGCGGACCACCGAGTTCGTGATGAGCTCCATGGCGTACTGCTTCTCCTCGATGTCGGTCACGACCGTTGCATACCCGAAGAGCGCTGCCGATCGGTAGTTATAGCTGTGTGAGTTGGGTGTGAGTGATAGCACGAGGCCGTCTACGTGGCTGGCCGCTACGCATATAGGGAGCCCTTCTTCCCCTTCTGCGCTGCCGTTGGCGTTCCGGGATAAGTTCATGAGCCGGGACGATACGTAGCCGTGCAGGTAGAGTTCTAGTACGTCTCCTGTGTCGGCACTGGGGCGGGCGAATGAACCCATCTGCCCTATCATAGGCAGAATCGTGGGGAAAGGTGAGTTGGGGGTATTGAAGGAGACATGGAGAATAGGACAAGTGTTGATGATCTGGTGAATGGTTTCCAGAGAATAGGAAGCTTGGGAAATATGAATTAGCCATTTTGGGTTATAGTCACAGATGTCTTACCTCTTGAATCATATCGGTTGACCTTGCTGTAGGGTTTCGTAGGATACTCCAAGTCGATAGAAGGCATATTGAAGAGTTGCTTTGCACTTGCTTTCTAACTTATAAAGAGGCTCGAG
This sequence comes from Hypoxylon sp. CO27-5, assembly GCA_002120305.1. NCBI lineage: Eukaryota > Fungi > Ascomycota > Sordariomycetes > Xylariales > Hypoxylaceae > Hypoxylon > Hypoxylon sp. CO27-5. The sequence continues at coordinate 66,481 of KZ112570.1, read as the reverse complement.
TGTTCTGGTTTATAACAAGAGAAGCAAGACAAATCTGTACCAAAATTGACTAGTCGCTGTAAGGTCTTCGGAGCAATAACAACACAAGGCGGCCTTCAATACCCGTCTCTTTATACTCTTTTGCTTCAGTTTTACAAGGAATTACACATGAGTCAACTTCGCAATTTCCTGCAATGTTCATACTGAAGTCCACTTCACGGATTCACTTGACGCCCTTCCTAGGATCGATAACTGAGCCTTGACATCAAGCATCGAATATCAAGACAAATAGGAAGCAAGTGATTGGTTGCTCTCGTAGGTACAAGGTAATGTAGGGCTAGATCGGTGGAGACGACCTGGGGAAAGGCATTTTGCTTTATCCCTTAGCGGAAAGTCCATGCGATATGATACCTCAGATCGAGACGTCTAGGCCAACAGCGAGCCAAAATAGGAGATTTAGGGGAGCGAGGTCGCAAGCTAGCCAGGGCTTGCGAGTCATCAAATCCCGATGATGCAACTTGAGCGATCCGGCGCCGAAGCTATAGGTGCTCCATCCAGTACGATAAAATGGCTTGCAGTTGTGTCGCTACCCAAGCCACATGTGGCTTAGCGGGTAACTTCGGCATGCCGTGTCCACCCATCCGCAATGAACGAGCCACAAATTGAAGCTCCACCAAAAACTTCGCATCGGATAACGATCTTCGACATTGAACTTCATTCAATCGGAACCTGAATCCTGCCGCCAGCCCCTCCGACGGCTACCGATTTTAGACAATGGCGAAGAAAGGTAAACTCCCAGTTCCCTTACAACGTAGCCTAAGGTCCTGCTAACTCTCCGACCCCGTCCAGCCAAAAGCCGTCTCATCTCCGTCCGCCTGTTATCCATGGCCATGACCGGCTTCTTCTACACCTTCTCGCGCCCGCGGACGTCACGGCCCATGAGCATGCTGAAATACGATCCCGTCGGTACGTTACCGTTATTATCCCCCCAATAATAGTCGAGGAACGTGCTACGAGGTCCCGGGATAAGGTTGAATACGCCTTTGAGTGGATATCGCAAGTCTTTGAGCGATGCACCGGAAATATTGGTCCACTCTATACAATCAAATCAGCTGCTAATTTACGTTTCTCAGTGCGGAAAAAGGTGCTATTTCTCGAACAAAAGCGAAAAGGGAAATAGTCGAGGCCATCAAACTGAACTGTATATATTTACGATATCCCGCGACCTATGAACACCAGAGCCTCAACCAGCCTTGAGTACCACCCCCAATACCCGTCGCAAAGGCTTAGATGCGTGGGGGGACTTGGTCTACAGCATGGCCGTAAGGTTCATGTATCTGTATTATATCGAACAGAGCCACTCTGTGATGACACGAAGAAATATTCGCAGTGCATTAGGCGGCGCATACCATTGAAAGTAAAATATTGATTTCTACATTACCTCGCCACTCAGAAAGACCCCCTAAAGCTGAACCTACTCGGGATTGTGTTTTTTCTACATTTTCCACATCTTGACAAATGTCTCACACAAAGCCCAGCAATACAATCCCGATTCCGCTGTCGGGACTGATCATTAGATTTTCCTCCTCTTAAAAATACCCGCTGCAGTCGAAACAAAATTTTCTAAGCCATAGAAGCAATGTAGAGATTGAATTGAATATTTGTACCGTCGACAAAACCTTGTAGTTTCGGATTCGAGCTGAGGGGTTGCACCACCATCACCTCCAGATGTTGGACAATTTTATTGAGAAGAACCAACAGTCGACAGGCTCTCTACCGATTCTCGGGACCGGAAATGAGGAATGACTGGCTATGGGATCGCTTCATGACGGAGCTGTGTGAACTGTATGTCACCAACCCTGATGATCGTCTTTCTATGGCGCCTCCTCGTTTTAAAAGGGTGTTCGACCCTAATGGCATTGTCTCCGAAGACTCTACGTCTTCTTGATTCTGAGCTGGGGACTGCGCCGACATAGAGCGAGATAACTTGATTTTCTGCGCGCCCTGCCACCCTTGGCTTTGATGCTGATTGGCTCCAAAAGTTCGTTGTCGTTTCGTCGGCGGCTCATCGACATTGTCAGTTTCACTAGTTTCGTGAAACGAATTCAAAATTCCATCAGAATTTCCTGGTGCGGACGTGATCCCATATATGTTACCGTCACTCCCGCGCCCGGTAGGGCCGATTTGACTGGAATCGATCTGTTCCGAGCTGGATTCCAGAACGGAACCTGCAACAGGCCGGTTGTACATACTGTGTGTAGTGAAAGGAGTTTTCAAGCCACGTCTCGCTATTTTCCGTTTGGCCGGTGCTTGAGGTGCTGCTGACGTTTGGCCGTCCAAATTTGATGCCTTACCATCTGTTTCTAAAACCCCTGTACTGATATAAGGGCCCGCTTTCATGATGCCTCGCGGAGGTGCGGATTGTCGCCTAGTGCTCCTTTCCTCTTCAACAGATAACGGAAGCGCATAGTCATCTTCATTGACAGGGGATTTCACCATGACTTTCCGCTTGAGATTTTGCGACTTCTCTTGTGAATGAGCTGCAACATTTCCAGAAATGTGTTCATTCGTCTCACCATGTTGCTGCTCCCGACAAGAGACAACTGCTCCTGAATCAATAAGTTCTGGTTGGTGATATTCCAGTGTACCTGCAAGCTTTTTCTGAATTTCCAACAGTTCCTTCAACTGGGTACTCATTTGAATCGCGTTCGGTTGGTCTCTCGCCAATCGCCCTAGCATATGCTGTATTTGGTTAATGTCAGCCCTCTGGCGCGACCAGTTTTCAAGGCTGCCTTGCAGATCTTCTCGGACATTTTCAAACTCCTCCAGCGTCGTTGTCGACTCTGCTACCGAAGTGATTGCCGCAAGAATCTCGCCTTGGATCTCGCGTATGTCTTCGGCATTCCTTTTGCTCGAAATATCTACCTCTTGTCGTGCATTGGTCAGTTCGCGCTCTAACTGTGCACGAACTGTATCTGCTTCTTGGAGTCGCTTCTCCGTGGCTTGATGATTTACCTTGAGCTCCTGTGTCTCTTTTTCAACAGCGCATGTTATAGCTTGTTGTCGTTGCTGAATACTCAGCTCGAGAGCTTTCTCATGTTGTTCCTGCTCGTTTTGAATTTGCCTCTCCCTTTCCTGGAGAACGCGAGCCTGCAATATTAGCTTCTCCTGGGCTGCCTCGAGATTCTCATTGGCTTTAGCTATCGTTGTGTCCTTCTCATTCAACATCCTCTGGAAGTGCTGAACCTGTTCTGTCAAGCCATGGATTTTCTGGTTTGCAGCCTGCTCGTTGATTGCGGCATTTCGCAATCCGGTCAGCTCTTGTCTGAGTTCTTCCCTCTCTTTGCAGTGCTCATTCGTTCGAATACACATCTGATTGAGGTCATCCTGCAGGCCTTGAATCTGGTGTACTTGAGTTTGAATTTTCATGTCGGCTTCATGTGCTCTCTTTTGCCATTCCGCAAGATTATTAGCATTCACCATCCGCTCGAAGATGCCTTCGCATAGTAAACGAATTTCGCCAAGATTCTCAGTCGAAGTTTGCCGGTTCTCAAGTATGGAGGCGCGCTGTGACTCCATGGAGTTTTGTACTTCTGCGATAACCCTAGTAGCAGGTAATTAGCTTGTTATTTTACGGCGACTTCCGAATACGTACGTTGCGACAGTATCCTTATGCAGTCCCTTCAGACTTTCCATTAATGCTACGGGGTCTGCTGTTTTCAATTTGGCCTCCTCTAAAGCCTTAAGAATTGTGTCGATTCTATCAAGTCAGCGAGGCTCTCTTTCTTGATAAGAGGGGTGCTTAGATACTTTTCATCTTGTTTGCGAATATAAATATCCGTGCTCTCAGCATGCTGGCGGTTCTGCTTCATTTTCTCGAAAAGCTCTTGATTCTGCGTAGCCACGGACTGGAGTGATTGCTCATTTAGTTTATGAGACTCAGTTAGCTGCTTCTTAAGATCCTCTGCATGCTCTCTTTCTCGTTCGAGTTCTTTCTCCCGCTCACCTAGCTGCGCTTCTAGGGATTCAATTGCCTTATTCACTAGCCATGAGTCAGTGTCAGTGAATCCCGCAAGGGGCGCAGTTTAGCTTACATTCTCCAACTTGATGGTTAGTATCTTTGACAACCATGGCAACCTTCTGCTTGATCTGAGATCTCACAAGCTCTAATGTTGCCGAAGCGCTCTCTAGTGATTCTCTCTGTTCTTCGCCGCCCTCTCTAACATCTGCGGCTGCTTTCTTGCAGTTCTCTTTGCATTGTAAGAAAAGCTGTTGCTGTTCCTTGATCGCCTCATTTAGACGACTTCTGCAAGCCCGCAACTTCTCTTCTAGCTTCTTGCGCGCGTTAGAGGATGTGGCTATCTCATCCTGAACTTTCTGGTTCCGAGTACGCAGCTCCTCTTCCCTAATTGATAAGTCATCAATGGTCTCATCTCGAGATTCGATATCTTTCTGATACTGCTCAATAGCTGAATCCTGTGCTGCAATATGCTCGTGCAGCATTGCCATTTTCTGCTCCCAGCGATCCAGAAGTTTTTGGTTGTAAATGTAATTATTGTTCCAGGATTCTGCAAACTTCATAAGGTTGAGACTATTCTGCTCCCGTGTTGGGGTTCGGCTTTGAGCGAGTCGCTGGTGATGAGTTTTGCGGGGAGCTCGAGGCTTCGAAATATTCGATGTTTGAGAACAAGGTCTCCCCATAGATACGGGTTCATCCTCGCGTACCTCGACAGATATAGGTCGTACAAGACCTCTCCTTTTATGCCGCTCAAGCAGAGATAGTTTCTCTGAAGTACGTTCAACTCTATCGAAATGGCTGTTCTTTGTAGTGTCATCAGAATCTTGAGCTGTTCTATGAACTGCCAAGCCCTTTCTGTTTTCAGTGAGAGTTCTTGTATTAGACATTTTTAAAACCTGGTCCGATTGACGTTCGAGTGTGACTGAATGTGGTGGAGCGGCATTTTGTCTTGGTGATCGGTCGTGTGGCGACATTTTAGCAAGGGCTTTGCGCCGTGTATCTGAGAGAGATTTTGGGAGTTGTGCATTGGAAAGAGGAGAGTAAGCAGGTCTACGCTTCCTCCCGCTAGAATGCGATAATTCTATCTCATCCGGGAAAATGACACCAACTGTGCCTTCTTCAGATATCGGATCGGCTGTGTTCGGAGATGGTAATTGAGTGTCATGGGTGGCATCTTCTGGGGCTTTTCGCGAGGAGATTGCGACGTCAACATGGCCACTAGCAAGGTCTCGAGCCTCATCCACATGGCTCGTCGACGTAGGATGATACCTTGCTTTTGTGTCATAGTCTTGAAACTCAGGGACTATGGAACTTGTCTCGCCCCGAGAGACTTCTTCTGCAGTAGACACGGATTGAAGAACTGTGTTTCTCTGCAACTTTCCCGGCCCATGGGTTATATTTCGAGGAGGTGGGGGTTGGTATTGGAATGCGGCACCTATCTCCTCTGCTGTCTCAATTGCGGGACGAGTGAAGCGGCTTATTCCAGTAGGCTGGATTGAATGAGGACACTGATATGACTGCTCAGGCGACTTTTCTTGGGCCGAAACATCGCCATTCGTGTCTTGTGAGTCTTTCAATGTCTGGAGGAGTTCTATCTGACTCGAAATAGCGTGAGAATCAGCGTCGGCATGCTCTATAGGCATATTATCGGGTTCAGACGCATCGCGAGAGGAATTCTCTTGTGACATGCTGACTACTAGCCGCTGACCTTCAATCAATCGTAAATATCTAGATGATATTCAGATAGAAGCCAGTAACATGGCGGCAGCTGCCCGGGGGTTCTCAATGCTGAGTTCTACTAGAGGAATCACGAATCTAGCAATCGAGAGAGTAAGAGATGAAGGGCAGATGAAGAGAGTTTCATAATTCGCGGGGTCAGTTGGAAATTTTCAATTGAAGATGTCTATGTGCCTGCTTAAAACTGAGGAAGCAGCAACAGGTATCGGGAAGCTTGTTAACTGCGCAGCTACCAACCATATCTATGTCGCCCTATTGCACTTTCTCCAAGAAATACATATAGTCAAGCTTGACTCTAATCCTAATTGTCCATATAGTGCACCTACGTCACTATGATAGACTATGCATTCAAGAAAAGTTCAGAAGTTCGAATACATACATGTGTTATGGAAATATGCTGTGAGGTACGATACAATACAAACTCATTCCTTACCTAGAAGCCATCCGCATGACTATGACATTATCGAAGCATTAGGTACTTGGCAGAAAAGAATTATATACGTCTCGCTCGTCTATAATACCAGGGACTGTGAAATCAGTCAGGAAGGATTCAGAATTTCAATGAGTAAAGCCAGTAGAATCGTGTAATATCCAATGGCAAAGGCGAGATATCCCCTGTGAAGTTGTGTAAGTAAAAGTTCTAAAAATACCTAGTGGCATCTCGGCTTGAGAAATTTGTCTGTTAGTTGTTCTACTTAGAGTTTCATATATCGCCGGCGTGCAGCAGAGAATAAAAACAATGGATGCGGCTAGGTAATCAGTACCGTGTCGCTCTAGTCGCTGATACGAAGCTATTCTGGGAGCGTTTAAGACATGTTTGGCTCTACCTTATGGCTCTGAGTATCCCGACTCTGTTACGTGTCAAGCATCGGAAAGATTTGATTATATTAATTAATGAGTGAGATTAATGAGTGAGACTCACAAGTGTTTAAGATGCGGCGCTTGTCGACTCGGCAAGGTATAACAAGTAGGACGGGAGGGGATAATCGGACATTACAGCTCATGGTCCTACTAAGATCCATAAAATAAAGGATACTCGACATGTCTGAGTGATGACGAAGAGCCAATTCTAGTGCTTTCCTACAAGTCTACTGTCAATAGTAATTGTCACAGAATGCCTAGGGTGACAGTTCATATGCGAACAAAGCTCCCACTCCTGCAGCTCATATGATCTCGATAATTATAACGCGCTGGTACTAGAGTGTGCATTAAGTCTGGTAGGCTTCCCAGCTATAGACGCCCGGCGATTGTATGAACAAAAGCAGGAAGCGGCTAGACATGATGGAAGGATTAATAGAAGCATTGGCGCGTCTAAGATGTGGTCTAAAAGGGGGACGACTCTATTTTCATCTACGGATCCTAAGAAAGCCGATCCAGCTGAAGTAGGATTACGAGCTCTTCTCGCCGGCTGACATAACACAAGGAAGATTTACTCATCTACGAGATACCAACACCGGCAATACTTGCATCCTCGGCTGTAGTGTAACAATAATACCGAAAGTTCTATTGTTAAAGATATCACAACATCGGGACGTCTGAGATCCGGCTGCAATTAATATCCCCGAGTATTATTTAAAGAAATCTATCTGCATCTGACTGGCCATGATTATCTGTGCATAAGGAGGCCGGAATTCCGGCCGGGGATCTGACTCGCATACAATCGGGCATCCTACGCGAGACTGGATAGGTTGACACGCGAGTGGCGTTCATCATGCATAATCGAAGAGAAGCGTCGTCAGCTCGGCAGAAGATAACTATTCATGAACTAATATTGGAAGGAGGCGGTAGGAAAGATTTGCAAATGTATTAGAAACATTGAAGTCTTCATCGCGACTAACGGACGAAGGCGTCAATGGAATATACAGATACCAGACTAAAACGGTGGTGGTTACATAATGATCAATATCTCCTCAGAATCATGCAGGTAAGCGCAGTCATACGGGTAGCTAAATCCGCATGCTTTGGCATATCTTGTGGTATTCATGGATGCATTCTGTAAATATATGCCTTATTGGAGGCGGTAAATGAGACGCGGGATGTTAATCTAAAGGGTACATGTATAGCTTATGGAGTGGGTACCTCTTGCGCTCGAATACCGGCGGCATTATATAAATTATTCGAAGGAGCACTGGCGGCCTGCGTAGCCTTCTAGATGTCAACACTGTGATGGATCGTCTGAAATCATTACCACAATCAGGTACGGAAATGCAGTCAAGCTAGCTGCATATAGCTAGAAAAGACATAATAGACAACCTACTAGACTACCGGTGGAAGTCACTCCGTGATGAGACTTCTTCAGCAAATGGTAAACGAACTTAGAGGAGCACACTTGGGCGACAGATGTGACAAAATGCAATTCTTAAATGTGTATGGGTGGTCACGACAGGCTGCATCCTTGCTACGAACCCCTGTCACAGAAAGCTGATTGGCGGAGTGACAAGGGGTCAAGTCGCCAAGCGCCGTTGGTTAAGCGCTTCGAAGATCTCAGCCACCAATGATGCAGCGAGCCGATCTAAATATGAGAGATCTTATTGTTTGAGTCCGACGTAAAGATTCATGGCGCCCAATAGGGTCTAAAGGTAAGTGCCGGGACCCCTGGGTTCACAACTGCCATTAGATGCATCAAGCCTCTAAGACGACCAGGTACACGACTGTAAATATACTACTCAACGTGGATCCCCCTATGAACACCCACCATGCAGAACTTGTCACATCTTGGGGCCGTCCTCGTAGAATGGTATCTCCAAGCGCCTCAATTCACTATCCCCACCAGGGACTGCCTATTCATAAGCAACAAGAGCCCCCATGTGGCGTGATACAAATCCTGGTTTCCTTCCTTCTTTCGATACTATCCCATATGGCTGGATGAGGTTTGCTCGAAATATTCAGCGGTCGCCCTACGTCGTCCCACGTCGTCCCACCAAGAACCAGAGTGCCGGCTCTCACTTTTAGATTTATTTCTTCTCGCTAGTGCAAGTCACTATGGCGACCTCAACTTCCGACTCATTTCCCCTGGCGACAGATCAGCCCTACACTGAAGGCGACAGCGGGCCCGGCTCGATCAGCTCTGGGGGTAGCATTGACGATTCAGCTGGAGCTTCAGGGAGCAGCCCTGGTGTTGTCCAGATCTCGCACGGGGCGATAGTTGCAATAATAGTCGTTGTTGCTGTCGTGGCTGCGCTTGGTAGTGAGTTGTCTTGCTTCGTGGTTTTGAGTTTCAGTGTATTGATAGGACATAGTCGCCACAGCAGTACTCTTCTATCTGGCGAAGAAGAGAGAATGGAAGGTCAGAGAAAGTATTCGGCGCTCAGCAAGGAAGGTCGTCACTGCCCTCACACCTCGTCGCTCCGAATTTCCGAAGTCAGTAAAGGACTCTTCTCGCGGTCGCGTTCGCTTGGACGATGTACCGCCAACGCCTAAGCTCCGACCCGAGGACGTCGAGAAAGGTCTCGCCAAATCAAGTATTCGACAAAGCCCGGAAGGGAGAAGCAAGAAGTGGACGCGAAAGTGAATAATTGCGACTGGATGACTGCTTCATATGGGCGGGATGGAACTAGGTTGGGAGTAGACACTGGTGTCGACCCAGGAACTGCATTTGGATAGCTTCCTTCACAGTTGGAGTATGGAGTTTGAGGAAGCAAAGCTGATTGCCTTCCGAATATGTATCAATATCAATATCGCTAGTATATCGTTGGGTATCACAGCCGCCTGAAGACATTAGCGCTGGCACTCCTTCGTGAGTCCGACCGTCGATCTTTTGCTTGCGGCTTGGGAGCCTCTTCGTTTTTCTTCTTCCTCGATTCTGGGACGAACGTGACCTGTCTCTCCCCAACTATATCGCCACCTCGGGTTTTGTTTATCCTGCCCGACTTTTGCGCTCTGGAGCCTAGAGAAGTGTCTTTCGAAGACTGACCACCCCCTTGACTAGATGTTCTGATACGCATTACCATTTCCTTCGGTGCTTCCCTTTTAGGAGCTATTTCGTCAGCACTTTCATCACTATCGCTCGCGTCTTCATCGCTTTGGTCTGAAAACTGTGGGCCTGGAATAGTAACTTTCGCGCCTGTTTCCGGATCAATTCTTGTGCTCGGGTTTAGTGCCTGGAACTCGCGACTATTCTCATCGATCTTGAATTCTTCATCCTCGAACAGTCGGTTGAATCGTTCATCGCCAAGCACTCCAGCCTTTGTATCGACCTTGGCTCTCTTCTCTTGACGCTTCAGAAGTTTGTCGACTAAATTCTGGTTGACCTTGACTTTCTTGTTTCCACGGATGCGGCTGGCACGCTCCTTTTCAACCTTCTCCCTAACGCGTTTCGCACGTTCCTCTTCCATGGCGTACGGATTGGCTATCAACCGAGCTTGTTCATATAGCTTAGAAGCCACAAAATATCCGTGCATGTAAGGTCTCAATAAGTTTGTCTTGCCGATTAAATGCGCCAGGCTCAGAGACTTCAGTTCTGGCAACGTCAGGAACTTGAAGTTGTCGTACTGGTCGGTGCTGACTTCTTCAGCCATTTCTTCCACCATATTATCAAGGAACGAGCACCATCGTGGCGCGGATCCTAATTGCGGGATGAAGAAACTGTGTAAAGGTTTGCCTTCGTTCGCCGTGAGAATCATCCCTGTGTTCTTGCACCACGTGACGAAGTTGATGTCGACTAGGGGCTCAACTGAGGTCCAAGTCTGACCATCGAGCTCGTCCCAAATCTTGATCATCTGCTTATCAGCGGACAATATTTTCTTCTCCTGCGAAGGTGTAGTCATGTGAATGAGATTTTTGATTGGGAATCCAGGACCGTGGTCTTTTTGTAATAGCGGCTTCGGGCTTCGAAGGTCGAAAAGTTTGATAAGGCCATTCGACGTGCCCATTGCTAATGAAAGCCCAGAAGAGTTGAAATCAAGAGCCGTTATTTCCCCTTCCTGGCCGCCAAGGATGGCAACTCGAGACTTGGATCGAGAATCCCAAAATTCGACGGAACCGATAGAAGTACCAAATGCCAGTAGATTATGACTATTCTCTGCAATCGCTGCCGTGTTGACACTGCCGACGCCGATACTTCCTTGTAAACCAGTTTCAACGCCATCGTCGGTTCCCACATCAATTTGGTATGATTTCATAAACCTCCCGATTTCAAGGTTCATTCGGAAAACCTCCCCGTTACCGTCAGAGTCCAAACCTACCGAGGGGACTAATGCTTCGGTAGCGTGGCGATCATAAATGAGGTCTCTTCCGTACCTGGGTAGGCGTAATTCATAATGACAACCAGCTGGGGTCTGAAAACCGTTAGTCAGTATATCTCACCAGACCTAATAATATCTTTCTACTCAGAAGATGTCGGGGCGTCTTACATGAAATTCAAGTTTCCTGTCGCTCTGCAGATGCAAAGATTTTGAATAATCGGTGGAGAGGAGAAGGAATGTCGTGTTCAGAGATTTCGTATGTCTCGCATAGGATAAGGCAAGGTGAGGCAAGTAATGGACATGGAATTGTGGTTTGTCTGCAAAGCATTAATATCGAATTCGTGTACTAGAATTCATTTTCCTTCTCAAGCTTGGGGTTTCTCAGTAGGGGATCATGGCGACGTACAGGTTCCTGTAGACATAATCCAATCATTATCCTCGGAAATTCTGACACACTGACTGGCTTCCTCGAACTCGAAATCTTGAAGAAGTTCTATCCTGTTCTGGTATTCGGGATCCGACTTCAAACTACGTTTCCGGCGGCGCGCCAGCCTGCATATAGATTTCTGATTAGCTCACTCTAGAATTCGGGAGCAATGGGTCACTTTACCAGTCTGGGAGAGGGCGCGCAGTGTTTGCGCCAGCTATTGTGTACACAGAAACATCTCCTTGATTGGTGACCTTCATGGCGACAAATTTGCCGTTGAAGTGTGTAGCAGCGAAGAAGAAGAAAAAAGATTGTAAATGCGAAAGCTTCAGCACCTAACCAAAGTTAGAGGGGGCGATAAGTAAAATTTTAGTGGGGACATGTACTTGATAAGACCGCCCCGGCCTCTTACATAAAACTTGCATGAGCTCAAGACCCCTAGACGGCGTTCTCGAATCCGGGTTCCGCTTTGAGATCCACCGTGAAATCGTGTCCAATGAAATTAGTTCAAGGGATCACACTAATCCTAGCTGCCCGCGTGCACAGCACTGGAAATACCTAGTCTGCTAGTGTAGTCCATCAACGCCTTGTCGGAGAACTTCAAAAGCTTCCTCAGCCCTTCTGCAATCCTTCCTTCGACAAGGCATCCACCCGGCTATGACCACATATAGCTGGCCGCTGTTGTGACCGACTTCATGACCTACTAATCGGTAATTCTTTTGTAAACAAATTCTCTGACGAGTACCGACGACGACAACATATCCATGGCTCGATAATTGTCCACACGGCTCTTACTGCTTGCTTCGCGACTTTGAGCTTCGCATTGCCTTTTCTCGGCGCAGGCGCAGCGGAGATGGAGTTCGGCATGTACTCGAGACCTCAAAGATTGAAATTAACATATAAAACCCTCATCAATCACGACATCCTGTTCTCACGTTCGCTAGCGCTTTGGTTAGAGACACATTGTGTGCGACGTCTTTGCATGGGAACATCTACCGCATCGGAATGATTGATACGATTTACGATATGGACACTGGTGAATATGAGACTAATGCGTTGGTAATTGTTAGTTGAACCCCCTTGTGCCTGTTGATATCCATGTGCGCGCACATGTACTGATTACTGCCAACTCTTGACTTAGAATAATATATCGTCCGTCAACTTCGCTTTCTACGATCCCGTCTCCCCAACCCTTGCATCCTTCGGTTCCAATGCGCTCGAACTCGAGACTGCACTCCGGAGGGATGGATTCCTCGCTTATTTCGATACCGTTAGGAGGGGAGTGTGGTGCTTCCGCCTATTGCAGAAGGATAGACAGCAAGCCACACCGGCGTTCCCGAAATCCGTTGGCAGTGCCGGGTTTGCATTTTCTTTGACCGAAGAGGGCTTTTTCGAATCAGCCGCGCTGGTAAAGAATCGCTCTCTGGGCCAAAATGCAGGCAATACCCCAGCCAGTTCCTCCTCGTCTAGTACATCGGCTGGCCTTGATTCTGCCTATAGAAATACGCAATCAGCCACCTTACCGTCTGCTCAATCTTTCCCCGCCATAGGTGAGCAAGACTCAAAGACAGTCTCATCTGTCGATTCCAAGGTTGCATCCTCGACTCCAATAAAAGATGTCTACGAGCACTTCATCTCCGCTGCTCTGTCGGCAGTTTCTTCGGGCTTCTGTGCCAATACTGGCGCCATCCCGTTGAGTTCTCGAATCTTGCTCCTTCCCAGAACTTCTTACAACAGCTGCATTAATGTACCCGGTATCCTCGCTTCTCTTCGCATATATCTTACAACAACGGGTAGTCTTGTCGTATCTTTTACCCTTTCTCCGGCAGAAGGTATAATCAACTTGTCTGAAAACCTTGGACACCCCCTACCATCGCTGAGTGTTACAGTATTAGCTGCGCCACTTGGCATGTTCGCTACTTGCCACCCTCTTTCCATTTCTGATACTACAGCAACTGAAGGCAGTTTTGGACAATCGCCAGATACTCAGGTCCTGAGAGTGCGATCTGAGAGAGATAATGGCTCCTGGCGCACTATTTGCTCCAAGTTTCTTCAAGCTCGCAATATCCCGTCTTCATTTTGTGAATCTCAAAGTTGGATTGGCCTTCAACGAATGCGTCGGAAGCCAACAGAGCAGAATGTAGATGGGAAACGGACTCCGGTAATAGGTGCTCCTAGTATATTTTGGCCTGTGAACCTTTGCTTTTGCAAGATGTTCTCGCGGCTAACGATTGGGGACGAAGGAGAAGATCAGTCTGCGTCTCAACCCGACCGGAACTTCGATGCTTTGAAGGTCGCAAAACAATGGTTTTTAGGCGCAGGAGAACGAGACGAGATCCTGGCAAAGAACAAGAAAGAAAGAGACGCTGCGGTAGCCCGTGAGGCCTCACTGGCGGACAACCAGGCACAACATACGAGTGCCCTATCCCCGTTGGCTTTGCAGCGATCCGGTAACACTAATGCGCCACCGGGAGGTCTATATCCGACACCTCCAGATGGTGTCCAGAATGTAGTAGGCGCAACTCCATCCATGGATGGTACAGCTTCGAGCCCGGGGAACAATGTGACTGCCGCAGCGGCAGCGGACGTGGATAGTATCCGCAATGTATCATCGTACGGTGATAATTGGGAAAATACCGATGCAAAACGCGACCGTATTGGCAGCTCATTCGAATCCGAAAACCTCTTCGGCGAGCTCGGTCCGGATATGTTTGGCGACACTGACATTACCGAGGCTGATTTCAACTTCTTTGACGAGCAGCCAGGTGATATGGGTCTGGCTTCTCTTGACCTCCCTGGTCTCCCAAATTCAGATTCGAATCTTGATCTTGCGGTTGGCCTCCCAGCAACGCACGAGTCACAGATCAAATCAGATCCTCCAGATATCCACCTAACTGATGCAACCTCTTCACCAACATTTACCAAACCTGAGCTCAGGCATGCGCGAAGCTCACTAGAGGAAGCACGGCGCCAAACAGGTCTAGGAGCCAACAGATCCCAGTTTGCGGGAGTAAAACGACCTGCTAGTCCATTCAACCCAGATACAGTTTTTAAGAGGATCAAGGCATCTATTGATAATCATAAGACCAACCAGAAGAACACACGTGTAAACGACTCTACGCACAGCAGCGTTTTCGACAAAGTGGATTTTGGGCCTTCCATGTCAACAGTAAATAGCAAATACGAGGGGAGTGGAAGGTTCGACTATTCTCTCGAGACATCAGGAGAGACTAAGTCGTCTTTCCCAAACGAACCGCCAACGACAGATTATCTACGGCGTCACGTCAAGGGTCGGAAAGGCTTGAAGGAGCTCCCTGCAAAGGTTGGACAGCTTTTTATTCGTGCTTCCGGTCTCCAAGTTCCTCCATCGACTGGGGCAAGCCCCTCAAACATACCTTCGAATATCGAGGAAGCTCACTCAGACGCCGATGAGATAAGTCTCGTATCAGATCAAGATGACTCGAGCTACGACAGCGACGAGCCCTTATCTCCTGTAAAATCTTTAAGTGTGAAACGGCGACTAATTGATGATGACGGGGAATCGCTTGCTACTTCATTTAGGGAACTCGAATCTGTGGATGCAAGCTCACCGCATCTATCGCTTGAGCTACCCCAGACTTGCAAATCCGAGGCAGATCTTCCGCTTACGAAATACTTTGCTGACCCAGAGCCACCTTTACTTCAATATTCACTACCAGACGAACAATTCATAATGGCTGCACAGATCCTTACGGATCAGTTCTCCACTTGTACCCTTTTAATCAACACGGCGTCTCAGCCGCTAGAATCAAGAGTTAACCGGCGACGGCAACTTACAACTCTAACACGCAGATCAATCCAGGACATTAAATCTAGTCTTCCCCCATGTCTCGCAATTGCCAGCGAGTATCAATTTCGTCCCTTCATTGAACTCCAGGATGTGCCACTCCTTGGCCAACCTACGAGAATGCAACCAAGACCCCCCGGCGCGGACCAGATGAGACCAAGCAATTTATTCCAGATCCCGTCGCCACATTTTGAGCTGCGACGATACGAGTCTAAATTGTCCGTTTTACCATCTGCTGTCGCGTTTTGGGAGAGTCTTGGTCTTAGTCCATCACCGGGAAACAAAGACATCAATGCCATTTGCATTTTCCCGGATTATGAAGGCCTTGTCGACGATATGCTGGTATTCACAGATAGAATGCGTAGCATATATGAGTCGCTAAAATTAGGTTCGTTCAACCGTTTACCGACAACATCTGGTGTCGACAATGGCCTATTCCCTTTCCCCGTTGAGAAGGATCCAGTTCCATTCAACAAATCGTCGCCTTTTCTAAGGCCCTCACTAGCGAATTGCGTGACCAAAGTCTGTCAAGTGCTAGCATCCATGACGACAGAAGAAATCAATTTCGTCGTTTTCTTCGTCTATTCGCCAGATGTCACTGGATCGATAGTTGAATGCTGCGCAGTCTTCAATCAGATTTTCGAGGGTTACAAGAGATTATTATCCAGCAAAAGGCTACCCGTTGCCAATGACTTGGCTCTCCAATTAATACCCCAGGATTTTGTGGCGTCTTCAACCTCTGTCGCTATGCCGTCTCCTTTTGAGTTTTCTAGATTGGCTATGGAGACATACGACAGATGTACTCATTTTGGTGGCACAGCGCCATCACCAGCCATAATACTTGAACAACCGCCACCGCGGATGATAGATTTCAAATTAACCACAACCCCGTCCGCGTCACTTCTACACGAGAATACATGCCTCCACATCGCTTATGCACAGAGTATAGATGGAAGGTGGATTACTGCAGCTTGGACAGATAATAGGGGTAGCCAGCAAATGACAGCTTCATACTGTCTTGGAAGAAAAGGAAAGAGTCTATCAAGACCACTTGCAGATGTTGCAACAGAGATATGGGGGGCGACTCGCGATTTCATCTCTGCTTGGAAAGTACAATGGCGAATTATCATTGCTAAGTGTGGCACGATGGAACAATCTGAGATAGAACTCTGGTCTTCTCTCGCCCAGGCGGAGTCGAAAGCGTCGATGAGTCTGACGCTCATTGCAGTGGATACTGATCCATCTATGCAACTGCTCCCCCCAGTAGTCAGGCTGTCTACCAACGCCCTATCCGTATTTTATACGACACCTGTTTCGACACCGCAGGGGTCCATGGTGTCACCCGAGCAGAGCGGCAATCCGCCTACTCCAATGCGGGAGAATGTGGGGACAAGCGCACCTACACCAGGAGCTGATAACAATCCCGAGTCGGACGGTGACGCCACCTTGACGGAACTTACGGATCAAACGTGGGGTGCCGTCCTATCACATAGGTTAAACAATTCGACCTCTCTAATGGAACTTAACCCCGCGCTTATCAGCGGGTATTTAGTAAAACGCGGTGGATCACGAATCGAAGATCCTCCAGTTGTTATGGAGGTCAGCATCGTTTACAATGAAAGCAACCCCAGAGCTTACGAGTCACTTCTAAGGGAGATGCTCACATATTACCGAGGTCTGGGAACATTAGCCAGGGCCCGCGGTATGGTGGACAAAGAGACCGATATCCGCCCATGGCATATTGCAGCTGCTGAAAAAGCAGTGAAAGCGTTGTACATGTTAATGTAGGGTATGAATTATTTTAGGGGCATAGAAGACATAGTATCTAGAAGCCTTTATACTAGAACTTCAGGCAGCATGTTGTCGTTGGCAATATAATAAGATATCCATTTCACTTTTTAAATTCATTCCGTACCATCGCAAAACCATACCCTTACAAAACATGCATGTAAGCAAGCTCGGTATACTAAATCAGATCAATTTTCATTGCCCCTAGTAGTGTCAGTAGACGCTATTCTAGGAAGTAGAGGGGAGTTCGTGTCTATTCATAAGCAGCCCGTGAATAAAGCGGAGACGAAAATAAGTTAAGATGTGTCGGAGCGGACCATCGAGAGCCAAACAATGTCTGGTCCATATGCCCGTCATGAGATTTGACCCCGAACCTTCCGTGTGCACGGTGCAGTGTAACTTAACCCTGCAGGAGATTGCTTTATGGGAGCTTGCTTGGTGCGGAGACCGTAGCAAGACCGTTGCGAGAATGCTTGGCAACCTTGGAAACAAACGCATGATTATCCCGACATGCAGTAAAAGTGATAGGTCTTACGAGTAGTATAGAATGCCATACCGAGATATAAAGTCCCTTGTTATCGAGAAGACACAACCATGTCCTACCAACGCCCTCCACACGCCCTCCATCCCGAGATCAGATGTTCTCAGGCGTGGCAAAAGAAAATTATTTGCTCCTTTGAAATCACCCCCCTTGCGTTGCTATGCATATTTTGTTCAACACCCTACCCGAAGCAAAGAAAGGTTGACAGAACCTCTGCCCCCATTGTGAGAATTCATCTACGTTTACGTCTGCCTCTACACAAGAACGACCCTAAAATTGGGACGTCTGCAGAGTTACTATGGCATCATCACCAGAGAAGATCCAAGCCGCTGAAACACTTGACCTCATTATTGTTGGGGCAGGAGTATCTGGTATCAACTGTGCTTACAGACTGCAAACTGAATTCCCGCATGCTAAGTTTACCATCTTCGAAAATCGAGAAGATATCGGTGGAACATGGGACCTATTCAAATATCCAGGCATCCGGTCAGATTCGGACCTCCACACATATGCATTCACCTGGAATCCATGGCCTCATTCTAATCCGATTGTAGAGGGCCCTTTGATAGTACAGTACTTAAAGAAATGTGTCTCGCAGTACGGAATCGATCGCTATATTCGATTCGGGCATAAGGTACTCTCCATGAATTGGTCATCCAAGGAGCAACAATGGACCACGCTCGTCAGTCACGACGGTCTCGTAAAGGAGTTCAAGTCACGCTTCGTCGTCTTAGGAACGGGCTATTATGACTACGAGACTCCGCGACAGACCACTATACCTGGTATCGAGAATTTCAAAGGCAAAGTGATCCATCCTCAATTCTGGCCCGAGGAGTTTGATTACACCGATCAAAAGATGGTTATAATTGGCAGCGGAGCTACCGCTATTACGCTGCTGCCCAATCTAGCCAAGAAAGCTGGCAGGGTCACTATGGTGCAGAGAAGCCCTTCCTACATTTTATCGGTAAAGAACCGTGACCCCGGGCCGCCCTGGATGAACAAATACCTGCGCGTTTGTTACGCGTTCTTCTTCTACATGACTGCCGTGTTTTGTTACTACTTCCCAAATTATTCAAGAAACGCTCTCCTCAAATTCGCCTCGCGTCAGCTGCCCAAATCCGTGAGCGTCGACCCGCACTTCAGTCCACGATATAATCCTTGGGACCAACGCCTCTGCTTCGCGCCGGATGGTGACTTTTACCAGGCTTTTCACGATCCAAGGACGACCGTCGTTACAGGACGGATTAAACAAGTCACCGAGAATGCTGTCGAGATGGAAGATGGCCAAGTAATTGACGCCGATGTGATCGTGACGGCGACCGGACTTAAAATGCAGCTAGGTGGCAAGATCGATATAAGTGTCGATGGCGGAAAGATGGAGTGGAAGGACAAGATTGTCTGGAACGGCTCGATGATCCAGGATGTCCCGAACCTATTCTTTGTAATGGGTTACACTAACATAGCGTGGACCCTAGGTGCAGACGCAACTATGTTCATCTTGGTCCGGCTCCTGAAGTATATGGGTAGTCGTGGTGCCACAACTGCGACTCCGCGTGTTCCGAAGGACGCAAACCTCAACCTTCAAAAATTCTGGCAGCTGAACTCTACGTATTCGCTTGAGGCGGAAAGTCAACTACCGAAATATGGCGACATTGGGCCGTGGAAACCAAGAGGAAATATCCCCGCTGACTATATACATGCACGGTGGGGAGATATTACAACAGGCCTGCAATTCTCGACCTGATCGGCCACATCCATTAGTATTTCTGGCCATTATCATCCGAGTACCTAGGTTAGGCTTCTTGCCATCCAATATTTTAGCCCCTGTTTAAGAATCACACTTTGAATTTCCTCCAGTCGTGTACATTATAATGGCTGAAACTACTGCTGATTCTTTAGTAATAATTGGGGAATTTATCACTCATTTAGTTGATTTGAGCTTCAGTTTGGTGGTGAAGGGCGGTGGGAGGGGAAGGCCATAAGGGCGAAATTGGAAAAAGAGAAGTTTAAGAATGGAGGTATGAAACTAAAAGTTTCGTTATACTATTTTCAGGTACCGATAATAATTGATCTATATGATCACGCGGCTATATTGGTGGCTAGTAGTCTAATGCGTGATATACGGATAGTGCGGAGCGGATGATAGGAGCCAGGGGCGGACTCGGGCGGACTTCTGGTTATGACCGTAGTCAGATACTTGTTTTGACGACGTCGAACTCCTCCACGTGAGCGGCATTCCGTATTTTCACCCTCACACAATTGTTTGATTCAAGCAACCTAGGTAGTTAAACATGCATCCCAGAGGCAATGAGTCACCGGCGTCATGCAATGCCTCATGTTCGTAAAGTAATGCATTGTCAAGCTGTATAGAACGCGTAGCAGAACGATGATTATTTTAGTATAAATATGAGCCCCTGATCTCAATCTTCGCCTCATTAATTGTACAACCTTAAGTATCTTCGGACGTTAGGCGACAATTCCTATAAGTTAAATCTTCCAGCAGAATGTCCCAACTTGTATGGCTCATCACCGGTTGCTCCTCCGGATTTGGAGAGCTATTAACATATGAGATTCTATCTCGAGGCAATTTAGCGATCGCCACTGCACGAAACCTGGACAAGATTAAGCATCTTGGACAGGCCGGTGCAGCGACCTTAGAGCTCGACGTTACACACTCCCAGCAAGACATCGATGATATAATCTCTAAGGCCATCTCCATATATGGAAGAATTGATGTGGTGATAAATAATGCCGCCTACGTTGCGACAGGAGCTTGGGAAGATATTGAGTAAGAGATACATGGTTCGCCCCATATGGCACTACTGATCGCTAATGCAACAATAGGTACGATCAACTTCTCGCGCAATTTGATACGAATGTCTTTGGGGTCTTCAAAGTGACTCGTGCAGTTCTACCTCATCTAAGGAGCCGAGGGTCCGGAACGATGGTATTCATCAGTTCTCTATCGGGCTGGATTGGACATCCTTTTGTTGGCCCATATGCAGGATCGAAATTTGCTCTAGAGGGTAACACTCCCAAGTTAGTATCATGCTTCCATTTCTCTAACATCATGTAGGCCTTGTTGAAAGTCTAGGCCATGAGACGGAAGTGCTTGGTATCAAGACCCTGTTAATTGAACCAGGAAGGTTCAGAACAATGCTCTTGTCGCCTCAGAACTTGCAGGCAGTTCCCTCCAAAATCCCGGATTATGCAGAGGCTTCGAGGGCGCACATTGATGGGCTTGCGAAAGAGGACAGGTCACAACCAGGCGATCCACAGAAAGCAGTCAAAATCATTGTGGACCTTGTGCGTAAGGAAGGCTGTGCAGAGGGCAAAGAAGTCCCGTTCAGATTTCCACTGGGAACAGATTGCTACAAGGAAATCAAGGGGAAATGTGAAGAGACCCTGGGCGTATTGCAGGATTGGAGCCACATCATCAACAGCACCGATCATGAAAACCAAGTGGCTTGAGCGAGACATTAACGGCAGGTTATTTGAACAATTTGACGTATTTGCACGCTCCTGTCCAGTTCATTTACCCCCTTTTATTAGGGGGTTCCTTATCTTATCTTCTAGCATGCATCATGTGATTTCTTACCATAGACGAAATCAAAGAATCCGCTAAACTGCCAAATCATTTTAATTATATATTTAAACCATATAAGGAATTATCAATATAAGGATATATATATATAAGTATTTTTTATATAATATATTATATAATTATAAAATATATAAAGGAAATATAATAATTATTAATTTATATTAATATATAATAAATTATAAAGTAATTATATAAAATTATAAATAAATTTAATATTTTAAATTAATAATTTAATTTATAAATATTAATAAATAAGTTTTAATATTATATATAATTTTAAATAAAATATTAAATATATTTTATTATTATTTTTTAACTAATATAATAACCTTAATATATTTTTTATATTTATAAAAATTAAAATAATAATAATATTTTATTTAATAATATAAAAATTAATATTTAATATATTAATCTTATAAGTATATTTATAACCTTTATTATTATAATAATATATAATATAAATACTATTTAAATAATTTAATAAAATAATATATTATTAAAATATATTTTTATTTGCTTAATAACTTTTATAAATATATTTTAGGGATAAAATAATACTAACCATTATTATATATATAATTAAAATTTATTAAAAATTAAAATAAAAAGAAGTTAATTTAAATTTACCTTTATAATTAAAAATAAATAAAGATATAAGTTTAATTTTTTAATAATAATATATTTAATTTAAATAATATTTATTTAAAAAGATAATTTATTTAATTTTAAGTTAAAATTATTATTAATAAATTTTAAGAAAATATAATATAAATATTTATATATTTAAATTATTAATTATTAAAATAATAATATTATTTATATTTATTTTCTTTATTTTAATTAAAATTTAAATCATATATTAATTAAGATTTATATTATTTGTTAAGTTTAATTTATTATTATTTTCTTTAAGAAAAGAATTATAAATAAATAGTTTAAATTAAACTAGGAAATAACTTTTCTTAATTAAATTTTAATTAAAATTATTTATTAGGTAATTTTAATTAAAATTTAAGTTATTATTAACTAATTTAAGAATAATATTTAAGATTTTATCATTTAATTTAATAAAGTTAACTTTTTATTTTTAAAAGTTAATATTTTACTTAAAATTAAATTTAAATTAATTTGGTTTAATGAGATTATTTTTTTACTTTTAAAAATTAATATTTTAAATAAGACTTAATTAGGATTATTTTAATTTTCTCAAATATATTTTAAGCTATTTAAATATAATTAAAATCTTTTAAAGTCAAATATATATTAAAAATTAATAAACAAATATAAATTAATAAATAAAGAAATATTTATAAATAAACATTACATATTTAATATTAATAAAAAAATCTTTTACATAAAAATAAAGTTATCTTTAAAATATACTTTATTTAAATTAAAAAAATTTAAACCAACCACCTTTAAAAAGAAATTAATATATACCAAATATAACTAAGGATTTTAAATTATAAATATAAATATATATATATTTTAAAATAATTACCTATTTACCTTTATATACTTAAAACTTTATAATAAATTAAAATTATACCTTATATAAAAAAAGATATTATATATAATTATTTTATATAATATATAAATTAATCTTAAATTTATTAATTAAATATTAAAATCGTATATAAACTTATAATAAAATAAGATTAATTAATAAATATTAATATTATATTAAAAGATATATTATATCTTATTAAATATAAAATATAATATTTTTTAATTATAATTTAAATAAGGGGTTAATTATTTAATTTATCTTGTTTAAGTTATTTATAATTAAAAGATAAATATATAATATAAATAATATTAAGTTAATAAAATAAATATATATATATAAGTTTATAATAAAAAATATTAAAATTAATAAATATAAAGGAAAGGAATAAGCTAAAAAATATATTTTATCTTTATATAAGTAAATTTCTATATATATTAAAGCATACCTTAATATATAATATTTTATTATCTTTTAAGTTATTAATAATAAAAATATAAATATTTATTTTTGCTATATTTATTTATTAATTATTTTTCTCTTTTATATAATTTATTTCTATTTTAAATTAAAGCCTTTAAAATATTAACATAGCTTTTAAAATCTTAAATAATATAAGTATTATTATTTATTAACTTTATATAAATTATTATTCAAATTAAATCAACCTTATTTAGCAATATATTTATAAAATTAACTAATAAAATTAAATATTAAGTTTTTTTTATTAAATTAATTATTTATTTTATTTAAAATATATATAGCCTTTATTTTAAAAGCTTATAATAAATAAAATATTAATAAAGAAAATGTCATAGTTTCGAAATATTAGGTCATATATAAAACACATGACTTAATAAGCAACTTTATACATATTTAAAGCACACCATTAATTAAAAGTTATATTTTTTTTTCTTAATAATTTATACCATTTAATTAATTAAAAAATCTAACACCATAATAACTATATAACAATTATAAGTTTAAATTATACTTAGTGCTAATGTTTTAAAGAATTTTTTATATATAAATTTATTTTAAATTTTTAAACCTTTTTTTTATAAAAAAAGTTAACTACTTAATTAACTTTTAAAGTAACCTATATTTTAACTTAACTAATCATAAAAACCTTAAATAAATTACCTAAGTATATTAAATGCTTAGGTATATATAACTTTATAATTTAATATTATTATTTAATTTAATTTTTAAAAAAGCATAAAGTTTAATAATATATCGACTTAAAGTAATTTAATAAGCTAATTAATCTTATAAAATTAACTTAAACTTTAATAGTTAATAAAGAAAATTAAAAATATATTAATAAATATATTAAAGATTTAACTAATTAAAATTAACTTATAGTAAAAGTAAAATAAGTAAAGAAAAAAAATCATAATACTTTATAAGCTTTTACTATATTAACTATATTATATAATTTATTAACTATATAATCGCTTAAACTTAAATTAAGTAAAATAGCTAATAACTTAATAATTATTTTACTTTAACTAACACTAAATATTATACCAAATAATATATTTAATATATTAAAAATTTCTTTACCAATTAAACTACCCAAATCTTTTAAATTTATTAAGTTATAAGCTTTTTATAAAATTACTTTAATAAATTATAAAAGTAATAAAAAGGAATATATAATAATTAAAAAATACTATGTAATTATTTTAGCTTAAATTAAGAAAACCGTTAATATAAAAATTATAAATATTATATTACTTAAATTAAAATATTAGGGATAATATAATTTAAGAATTATAATTAAAATATTTAAAAACAACTTAACTTTTTTATATATTAACACGCTTACTTAAGTATAAAAGAAATATTATAAAATATTCGCTAAGGCTAAAATATTAAATACCTTATCCCTTATTTAAACTTTAAAATTTATTTAAACATTTAAAAATATAAAAGCTTATTACCTTTTAAATATAAAAAGGCTATTAACTATTAAAACATTTTTAAAAACAATAAAAATACATTTTAATTTAATATAGATTAATATATAACTTTAATTAACGATTTAAGCCGATTAATTAAGATAATTAATATTTATCTTAGATTAATAAATTTCGATGTAAAGTGAATGGTTATATTTCTAAGATATTAACGTTAAGAAAAAAGGGATTAAAGTATAATTTGTTATAATTTAAGGAAATAAGATAAGTATAAAATTTAATAAAACTATTAATAAAACTACTAAGAATAATAAATCATAGGTTAAAAATAAATATTTATATTTAAAGAATAATTAAATATATAAATAACTTTTAAAAAAATATATATATCTTTAATATATAATAACTTTTAAAACTAATTATTTAATTAAATTATTAAGCGCTAAGTACTATAAAAAGATTTAAGTAATTTATTAAACCCTTACTTAAAAATAGCTTAAAACTAAGATTAACACTTATAAATAAAAAATAAAATTAATTAATAAGAATAAAGCTAATAATTAAAAGAATAAAAACTTAAAGAGAAAAGACTAATTAAAGAATATAACTATAATATTAATTAACTTATATTTACTTTAAAAAAGTTAAGAACTTATGGAATAAATTATTAAAAATTATATAACTTTAAAGGTTTTTACTATATTTAAAATTAAAAAACACTTACTTTCGAAAAGTACTATAATAAATAATTATAGATTAATTAACCTAATTAATAATAAAAAGCTTTTAATTCTTAACTTATTTAAACTTATAAATATATATAATATAATTTAAGCAAATATTATAAGCTTTCTAATCTTTAAAATAGGTAAATAAGTAATTTCTAAATACCTTATAAGTAAATTAAAGCTTAATATATATAATTTAATACTAATAAATATAGCAATAATAAAAGGATTTTACATAAATATTATTTTAAAAGCTAAATTATATATAATAAACATTTAATATAATAATTAAAATTATACTTTACATTTTAAAAAACTAGAAAAAAATAATATAATAAAATAACTTATATATAAACATAACTTAATTTTCTTTAAATATAAGCTTTTTTTATTTACTTATTTATCCTATTAACTTTACTAACAATTATCTTATACAATATATTTATAAATATAATAGGTATAATAAATATCTTAAAAATTAATAAAAAATATATAATTTATTAACTTAGTAAAGATTTATTAAAGCTATAAAATGATTTAAAAAACCTTTGACATAAATACTTTAAGCATTTAAGGTTAGAAGTTTTTTAAGCTTTAATTTATAAAACTTAAAATATAAAAATTAATAAAATCTTTAAAATTAAGTATAAATACTATGTTATAATATATACTTATTAAATAATAAAAAAGAAATCCTTTAAGAAATATTTAATTAAATTATTTTAAAAGATGATTTAAAATTTATTTTTTTATAAAAAAAAATATAAAGGATTATATATATTATTTATAATTAAAAATAAATATAATAGAATACTTTTTATATTTTCTTTTATAAATAAAAACCAAATAATAATAGCCATTTAACTTTAACTATTTAAAAGCTAGGTATAAAAATAGTTTAAACTTAACATATATAAAATATATAATAATAATAAATATATAATATTTTTTTATTAAAAATTAATAAGGTTTAAATATTAGATAAAATAAGAAAAAATTAACTTAAAAATTCTTTTAAATCATATATATAAATTTATTAAAAATATAAAATAAACAAGATAAAAGATAATTAATTAAATATTTAAAATATAGCTTAAAGTTAAACTATTAATAAACCTTTAATCTAAGATTATTTAAATAATAACTTAATTAATTAATAAAAGTCTAAGCTTTATCTATCACATATATTTATTAATTAAAATATTTAATAATTAATTTAAATAATATTTTAGATTTTATACCTTAAAAATTTTTAAAGTATTAATAAGTAATTTATAATTTAATTGGAGTAATATTTATATATATAAATATAAAGTATACCTATTAAAGGAAAAGAAAAAATATAATGTAAATAAGAAAATATTTAAAATAATAAAAAAAGCTTATATAAGATATTTAATAAAATATTAAATTTTTAATTTATATTATATATAAATCTTTAAAAAAAAGAAAATAATTATTATATAAGATATATAATTTAATAAAAAAATATTTTATACCTTAAAAACTAAACACTTAATATTTAGCTTAGAAATATTAAAAATTAATAAAATTAATAAAATTAATAAAATAAAGAAATAATTAATAAAGGAAGGAATATTTTAAATATTAAACCTATAAGAAAAGAAATTACTAAGTTATTAAAATATAAAATAAATTATTAAGCTAAGGGATATAAATATTAAAAAATAATTAAATAATTAATTAAAAGTTTTAAAATTAAAAATAAATATACTTACAAATTTAAATTTGAAACTAAATAAAGGATTTATTAAAAGAAAGCTTAATATATAAGTAAATAATTAATTCTTTAAACTTTTAACCCTTAAAAAAATTTTAAAATTAAGAATAAAAGAAGGTAATATTTTATTAAATATTAAATAATTATTTTAAAAAATTATAAATCTTATAGGAAAAATTTCTCTTAAAATAAAAATATTTAATTAATATTTAAGCTTAATAAGTAATAAGGAAAATATTAATAAAAGTAAAAGAAATAATATGTTAATACTATAACTATAATATAAAAAAGATTGCTTAAAAGGATTAAAAGCTTAACTATATATTATAATAACGCCTATTAAGCTTTAATAAAGAAATAAAAGACTTAAAGATTAAAAACCTAAAGAAAAAAACTCGAATAACTTAGCCTTTATAACCTTAATTTATAAAAATAAAAAAAAAATCTTCCCATTTATTAAATTAAAATAATTTAACTTTTTAAAGACCTTTTTACTTAATTAGCAAAAAATAATTCATTAAAAAAATTAAAAATATTAAATATTATATATAATAATTTTTATAATAATATATTAAAAAAATATTAAATAAATTAGCATAACCTTAAACAAATTAAAGATTTATCGGGATAAGCTTTTATAACCACTATTAAAGAAATATAAGAATTTAATAAGCCACTTACTTAATAAGTAATTTAAAAAAAACACATAAGAAAAAATTTAAGTATTTAATAAAAATAATATATAATATATTATAAAGTATAATAAAATAAAAAATACCTTACTCTTTTTAAAATAAATATTTATATATAAATTTAATAAGGATAAATATTTAAAAAAGTATAAATCTTAGCTTATTATATAAGATAATTTTTAATATTTAACGTTTTAAAATATATACATTACTATACTCGTAATAAAATTATTTCAAATAATAATAATATTAATTATAAAACTTAATTTAAATATTTAATAATTTAATATTAAAAACATATTTATAAATATTTTTTAAATAAATAAAAAATCAATCACTATATAACTTTTCAAAGGTTATAAGGATAAAAATAAAAAATATATTAAGCTCTTAAAAGTATTATATAGGTTATATAATTCTTTTTTATTATAATATAAGGAAATAGAAAATATTTTAAAACTTAAAAGGTTTATAACATTAATAAAAAAACCATACCTATTTTACATAATTAATAAAAAAATATATATATTAATATATATAAATAATATACTAATAATAAATATTCCTAAGTATGTAGTTAAGGTATAAAAAGTAATTAATTGTTTAAAAAGCTTATATAAGATAAAAGATTAAGGATTAATTAACTAATATTTTAAAATTAAAATAATTAAAAATAAAGAATATTAAATTATTTCCTTACTTTATAATAATTATATTGAAAAAATTGTAATTAAGTTTTAATTAAATAATAATAATTAAGTCTTATTCACTTCTTTATTATTTAAATTATTTTTTAAATATAAGGGAAAAGTTATTAAAATAAAGATTAAAACTTTTCAAAAACATATAAGATTAATTTTATATATTATAATAATAATTAAACTTAATATTACATTTATAATTATATAATTTTCTTATTATTTAATTAATTTAAAACCTAAGTATTTAATAATAATTAATTAAATAATAAAATATTTATATATAATATATACCTTATATATTAAATATAAGGATAAAAATACTAAAACATAGGCCTTATTTATATTAAATAATATATTATTTGTAAATAATATAAAAAGTAAATAATTATCTTACAAATAAATTATAAATTTATATAATAATTTAATTACTTAAAAAGTAACTTATTTATTAATAATATTAACTTTATAATAAAAGCTAAATTATTCGATATTTTAAATATAGTAAAAAAGGTAATAACTTTATAATGTTTATTTAAAAATATTTAAATTAACTTAAGGTATATATGGCAAATCTATAATAATAATTAATAAATAATTAAACTAATTATTGGAAAAAAGGAATAAATTAATATTAAGCTTTATTACATAAATATATAAAATATATGGTTACATTAAAAACATACTTTAAAAACCTTTAAGATATTTTATTTATTAACCAATTAAATACTAATAAATAGGTTAATAAAAAGTTTATTAAAATAAAGATTTAAATATTTTAAAATACTATTTAATTTATAAAATACACGAGATTTATTAATTAATAATTAAAAAGCTTATATAAATAATTTAATAATATTATTAATTATTTTATATTAATAAGTAAATAAATATAAATATAAAATATAATAATATAAGAATTTCTTAACAAAATACTTTAAAAGCTTAAATGATTTCCTTAATCACTTCTTTATAAGATTTATCACTCACTTTACTTATTTTTTTATTAACTTTATTATTTTCCTTATTATTTAATAACTTATACTTTAAAAAAGTAAATAAGGTATATTATAAAATATAAATTACTTATATATATTAATTAATACTAAAGAAGAAAATATTAAAAAAATTCCATGAAAAGCTTATTAATATATTTTAAATAATATCACAAATTAAAGATACTTTTTATAAATAATAAATTATTAATCATATAATTAAATTATCAAATCTATATATATAAATATAAATTAACAAAAATAACACTATTATAACAAAAAAAACAACTTATAAATCTTAATAAAAATATTTATTAAAACATAATTAACACTAAATACCTCACCTTATTAAAATATAACTATATAATACTTAAAGGTAATTAATAAATATACTCCTTATATAACTTAAATAAGATATATAACAAAGTACTTTAATAAAAAAATAAATACTTTTTTAAATAAAGGAAGTAATTATAAATATTAATAATAAATTAAAAATAAAAACTAATATTTATATATTATTATTAATTAATAAAATACTAATAATAATATTAAATATTTTAAGAACTTTAAAACTAATAATAAGATATTTTTACTTAATTAAATTATATTAAATAAAAGGTATTATAAGCTTATTTACTCCTCCAAAAACAAAACTATTAATATTAATTTAAAAATTATTACTTATAAACAACAATTAATAAACTTTTTTTATATTATTAAATTAAATAACTTATACTTTTTTTAAATTATTATAATATATAATATATAAAATAATTTTAAATTATTTAAAAGCTTTAATTTTTTTCTTAATAAGCACCATTATAATTAAAGTACTTATTAATTATTTAAATATAATTAAAACTAAAAAAATAATTAACATAATCCATTAAAATATGGTTTAAATTTATCTTAAACTTAAAAAATGATTAATTAAGAAAAAGAACAATTTACTACTTTATTAAAAAAATATTATATAAAGAAAAAAAAACAATAATATTTTAATATAAAAAAGATTTTATTATATAAATATAAAAATAATTAAAATAATAAAAGGTTATTATAATATTATAAAAATTACTATAAATTTATTAAAAAACTATTTAAAAATTAAATTAACTTAATAATTTATAAGATAAAAATATATAATAACTATAAACTATATAATAATTATTTCTTAACTTATTTTTAAATATTAAAATTACTAAAATATATAAAAAAAGTTACTTAACTAATACTTAACTCCTTAAATATTTATTTAAATACTACTTATTAATATTATAAATAAAGATTTACCAATTACTCCTAATATAAAATTCTTATCAAATTTACCATTTTCATTACCATTTATATAACACCATTTAATTAATTAAGATAAGTTATTAAGAAAAAAAATATTTTAATTATTATTATTAAAATCTAATTTAAATTTAAAAAATAATTTAAAGTTTAAAAATAAATTCTTAATAAATATTTAAATAATTATATAAAACACTTATATCTTTTCAAACTTTAATTAATATTTAAAAATTTAATAAAAAATATATAAAAAAACTTATATAAGATTTAATAAAAATTATCCCTTATAAAACCAAACATTAAAACCAATAATATATACGATTAATAATATAATTATCAAAACTAAGTCATTAAAATTAAACTCTTAAAAAAATAAAAGATAATTTATACTTTATAATAACTATAGCCATTAATATATTTAAAGTAATATTTACTATTAAAATTAATTAAATCTTTATAATATTAATTAAACTTCCCAATTAATATACTTCTTATATAAGTTAAATAAGAATTATAATAATAAATTTCATTTAGCTTAAGCTTAAACATATACCCATTAATAATTAATATTAAAGTTATAATATTTTAAGTTAAAATAAATAATAAAATAATTTAAACTATTACCTTACCTTTACTCTTACCCTTATAACTAATTAAAGGATTTTTTAAAGATAATTAAGTAAAAATAACTAATAAAGTAGAAATTATAAGGCATATAAAAGTAGGAATAATAACAAATATAAAAAAAAAGTAAAAAGATTAAAAAACTACTTTAAAAATATATCCATTTAACCAATTATAAAAAATAAAGCTATAAGGAAATTAACCCCTTCTTTAACCTTAACTAATAGCTTAAGAATAACTAGGCTAATAATAATAGGCTTATTATTATTATTAAAATTAAAATTATTAAAGATTTTAATTATAATAAATTAAAAAAAATTATTAATTTAAATAAACATTATAATAACAAAAATAATTAATTAATTTTTAATTTAAATAATTAACTAATTTAAAATAACTAAACCAACCTTAATAATAATAAAAACAATTAATTAATCTTAAACAAATAAATTATTTTTAACTTTAATTATAACTTTTATATACTTTTTATAAACCATTTAAACCTTTTTTAAATTAACTATTTTCTTAATACTACTACATTTTTTACCTATATTAAATTAAAAAAAGTTATTAAAGGAGTAATCAAAAATAAAGTTATTCGCAAATAATTTAAAAAATAAGATTAAAAAAAGATTTAAAAAAGCCTATATAAAGATAAAGTTATTTATAAATAAATAAATAAACTTAATATTAATTATTTTAAAAGCTTTAAAGTAAAGTAAAATTATTTATATATATTTAAAAAATTGTTACCAAATTAGCTATAATATTTCAAATTTTTATATAAGATTTTTTAAATCATTTAATTAGCCTACTTACTAAAACCAAAGAACATCATACCTATTTTACTTAATAAAAGAAAAGTTAAAACACATTTTTATTAGCTTATTTCTTTTATTTTTAACTTAATACATATAACATATAACACACTAAAAAAGCTTAAAATAAATTAATTAAATTTTAGCTAAAAATGGCAAAAGCTTAATCCTAAGTCATATATAATTAGGGAATATATTATAATTTTAAAATACCAGGTTATATATAAAGTATATAACCTAATAAATAATTTTATACATATTTAAAATATATTATTAATTAAAAGTTATACTTTTTCTTTCTTAATAATTTATACTATTTAATTAATTAAGAAATCTAGTACCATAATAACTATGTAATAGAAAATATAAAAAATAATAAAAAAATATAAATAATATAATAATAAATTAAATAAATTTTTATTAATACTTAATCATTAATAAAATAAATAATTATAAGTTAAAGATAAACTATTAGCTTATAATATATTAATTTTTAACCCTTTAAAATAAGATAAAGTTTCTTATAATTTCTCTTAATAATATTTTCTTTTTCCTTTTTAAATATAAGAAAATAATATATTACCAAATTATAATTTTTTAAATATTTCTATTTTACCTTTTTATATTAATTATAATTTAATTTTAACCTTTATAAAAATATCCTAATATTTTAAATATCCTTTTATTATATTACTTATATTATCTTTTTTTTATAAGAATATTAACGTTTAAAATATTCTTTTATCCCAAATTTAATATTAATTAATTAATAATTAAAATATTTATAAAGTTATAAAATATTTTATAACTTATATAATTAACCTTTTATAAATTCTCTTTTTAATATTTATATTTATTCCTATAATAAAATTTTTATATAAATTTATTATAAACCTAATCTTATTAAAGAATTTTATCCTAATAAATAATAATTATTTAAAATATTTAAATTAATAAATAAATAGGCATATTTAATTAAAATCCATTTATTATTTTAAAATATTTTAAGTAAAATATTTAAATAATTTATAACGTTATTACATTAAATATATTAAACTTAAAGGCTTAATTATAATTATATAAGTAACTTATAATCCTATTTACGATATAAGGATAATATAATTAATTATATATTTATATTATATTAGAATATTAATTATAAATATTATATGTTTTAATTATTAAACTTTATAACTTTAATTAGTAAAAAGAAAAAAAAAAGAAAAGAAAAGAAAAGAAAAAAATAATAATAATAAATAACCATATTTTTCAATAAAACCCCTAATATATAAACTATAAGAAAAGCTTTATATTAACTAAATTATCTTATATAATAAGGTTATATTAAATAAAATAATATATAATATCCAAGATATTTTTAATCTTATTAAATATAATTATAAATATAATCTTATTATTTTAAATAATTTTATTTATTTTATCCTTATTATTATTAATATTTATATTAAATTTGTTAAATTTATTACTTTTATTATTTTTATTATTTTTATTAATTTTATTTATTTAATTACTTTGATTATTATTAAAAGAGGTTATTAAATCTTTTTTACCTTTTATAGTTAAGTTATTAGAAAAGGAAGATAATCTTTCTTTTACTTATTTAACCTTATAAATAATATTTAAATTATTTAAATAGTAAAAATATTTTAATAAATAATTGTGTAATATTTTATTTATATTATTAATTTTAAATATATTAGGAGATATTTTTTAAGCTATTTATTAATAATTTATGTTAAGGATAATTAGATTTTTTATTATAAAAATTTATCTTAGATTATAATAAATTATAAATAATATCTTTTATAAGCCTAGGTTTATTATTATTATTTATTTCTTTATTATAATTTTGAGGATTTAAAATATTAATATTTTAAATTATATAATTCATTTTTATTAAGGAAATAATGTTATAACTTATATATAATTTTAAGAATTTAAAATTATTAAACTTTTATTATTTAAATTTTGCCTTATTAAATCTATTATAAATAATTAGATATAAAATATAATTTCCCTTTTTATTTAAAATTTTCTTAAAAATAGGTATATATGTTAAATAAAATTTAAACTATATAAATTAAGTAAAAAAAAACTTCCTTAAAACCTAACTAAGGTTAATATATTTACAATTATAATAAAATAATATTAATTCCTATATAACTATAAAAGCTTTAGCCATTATATTTTTTTATATATATGTAATAAATATAATCTTTTCATTTAATAAATCATATATTAAAAATAAAATAAATATTTTTATATAACCTTATCTTATTATAATTAAATTTGATAAAAATATCCCATTTAAAAACTTTAATTATTTAATTTTAAATCCATTAAATTAATATTATCTTAGGAATTAAATAGGCTTTTTCTATATAAGCTTAAGATTTTATTAAATAATAAAAGAATAGCTTTATTTTAAAAGTTATAAAAATTAAATATAATAAAAGGTTTATTTAAAATTTTAATATTTAATTATAAGGAAAAATTTAATTTTTAAAATTTAATATAATAAAATATTTATATAAAGGATTAGTTATTAATTAATAATCATTATTAGAAGAAAATATAATATAATAAAATATATTAACTTATATTTAATTTTAAGCTTTTAAAAAATTGTTTTAAATATATAAAAATATAAGTAATTATAATATATTATAAAGTTATATTTTAAGATTATTATTATCTTATTTAAATTTGAGGAAGTAAATAGGAATAAATATATTTAGGATATTATAATACTTAAAAAATCATTTAAAGGATTATTTTATTAAGCTTATATAATAGAATAAATTTAAGAAATATTTAAGGAATAAGCTTAAAGGGTATTTAAGAAATTTCTTTATTTAGTTAAATAGGAAGGGTATAAGTTATATATAATATTTATTTATTAAGTTTAAGATTTATAATAAATTAATTTAATATTATTATATTATATTAGTTTAAGTTTAAATTTAAGTTAAGGATTATTTTTATTATTATTATTTAATAATTTATTTTATGTTTATTATTATAATATATTAATTTTATTATTAATTTAATAATTTCTCATTATAATATAATATAAGTAGTAAATAAAATTATAATGGATATTTTTATTTTAAATTGTATAAATAAATGATAATATTATATTATAATTAAGAAATTTGAGGTAATAAATGAGTAAATGTTTAAGGATATTAATATTAAAATAATTTAAATTTAGAAAGGATAATTAAGATATTATATCTTATATTTTAAGGATATTTTAATAATATAAATAGAATAATTTAATTTAGTTTAATAAAAGTAATAGGATATTACTTAATAAAGTTATAATATATTAAAATACTTATATATATTTTAATTTAATAATTATTAGTTTAAAGAAATATAATATAATAAAAGATATACTTTGGAAAACATATATAATAAATTTAAAAAGATTTTTTTAAAAAGATAATAAATAATTATAAAAAATAGTAATTACATATATTTATATATATATAAGTTAGAAATTATTCCCGTTTTTAATTTAATACCTTATATTATTATATTTAAAAAGTGGTAGGTTATTACTATTAATTACATAACTTTTTTAAGGAATTATATATATTTATAAATAATTTTAAAAATATATTATATATATATTTAAATCTTATATCCTTTAAAATAATTAATTAAAATAATTTTAATAATATAAGTTTTATTTTAATATATTTTTTTTGGGTATTAGAATTGGTTAAAAAGGTGAATTATAACTAAAAAGTTTTATTATGTTATGTAAAGTCTTATAGCTAATTTTAATAATAAATAATTATTAAGTTTTAATCTAATATATTTAATCTTTTTAATACTTATTTTTAAATTTTTTAACTTATATATTTTTAATAATTAAAGAATTTTATAAATTAAATGATTTATATTTAATTTAATATGATTAATTTATATATATTAGGTTTTATAATAATTAATTTGAGAAATTTTAAGCTATTTTATTTAATTTTAAGCTTATTTTATCTTTTATTAATTAAGGACTAATTAATTATTTCTTATACTTATATTAAATAAATATAAGTAACAATTTCTCTTTTTATAATCCCTATTTAAAAATATTAAAAAGGTATATATAAAACTTTAAGTAATCCATTTTTTTAAAGAAAAAAATCTTTAATAAGGTAAATAATAAATTAAAAATTATTATCTTTGTATATTTTCTGTTATAATATAAAGAATCATATCTTTAAATTATTTATAATAATATTAAAGGTAATAATAGTTAAGAGAGGTTTTTTGAAATTAATTATTAAATCATTTAATTTCTTAGTTATATTAGAGTAAGTAATATATTTTATAATATATTAGTTTGTAATTACTCATAAGTTATTAATATGACTTACCTTTAATCTTTTAAATTTAATTATTAGAAAGGAATAATTAAATAAATCATTTATTTAAATAGCTTTTATTTTAGCAATGAAATACCCTAGTATAAATATTGGCGAATATTTAAATAATATATTAAATATTAAGGTAAAAAGTTTTATCTTTAAATTAAATATTATAAAAGAAATAATTTAATAATTAATAAAGATTTTATTTATTATTTTAATTCCTTTTTTTTGTATAAAAGAATATTTTAATAAAATTTAATTAAATATAATTTTAATATTATCTTTTATAACTTTAACTCTTATTTTATCTTAATTATTTTTATTAGATTTTATTTTTATATTTATATTTTAATTAATTACTTTTTTATCTAAATTTTTATTTATTATTATTAATTTAATATCTTATTAAAAGATATAAACTTTATTATTAAATTTTTTAAATTTAAAAAAGGGTTTTTAAGATTATTAAATAGTGATTAGATAAGGTTATTTAATATTAAAATAATAAATTTATAATTTAAATTAAATAATTTCTATTATATAAATATTGTAAAAGGTAAAGATATAATTTCTTAAATATAACCTATAGGTAAATGAGATATGTTAAATAAGGTTAAGGCTAGTTACTTTTTAAATTAGCAATTAAGTTTAAGCTTTTTTATAAAAGATAAGTAAATTTTTTTTAAATTTTAACTATTAAAAATTGCTTATTATAACCTTTTCTTATAGCCTTTTCTTATTATTTATTAATTCTTTAAAGTTAACTTATTCTTCTTTATTTTATTATCTTTTATTTTATTATTTTTTATTCCATTATTCTTTATTTTATTATTTCTTAAGTGGAAAATATTATTAAGGGATATTATAAATTGTTTTAAGGTTTTTTAATAAGGTAATAATATATCTTAAGCTATATATAATGTATATTTTAATATTAGATTTCTTATTTTTATTATATTATAGTTTATATTTATTATTTTATTAAGCTTTTTATTTAAATTTATTATATTTATAATTAGAAATGAAAAGTATAATTTAATTATAGTATTCATTATATTTCTCTTTTTTTTTATTACTTATTTAAATATATTAAAAATAAATATATGTAATTTTATATATTAATCTTATTTTAGTAAAATGAAAATATTAATAAGGGAAATAATAAAATATTTATTATATAAATTATCCTAATTTTATTAAGAGATATAAAGTTATATTTTAATACCATTTAATATAATACCAAAAATAGTAATGATAAAGAGTAAAAAATAACCTTTTATTTTTAAATATTAATTAAATTTTTATATAATATTAAAATAAATAATATATCCTATAATAATTTAATTTTAAATAATTATTAAAAATTAAAAAAGATTAATATTAAAATTTTTATATTTAATTATAAGGAATAAAAAATTAAATATATTATAAATTTTAATTAACTTATTTATAATTTAAGGGTAATTAAGTTTAAGGAATTAAATAGGTAAATTACCTTAAAATATATTAGGTTTTAAATAAAAAAGTTTTATATTTATTAATAAATTTAAAAGAATAACCTTATAATAAATAGATTTATTATTATAATTTTTAAAGTTAAAGCTTATAAGCTTTTTCATTATATTAAATAGATAATTATTAAATATTTCTTTTACTTTTATCTCTAAAAGCATAATATTAAATATAAATTTTAAAAATTATATCATTAACTTTAACCTTTTTATATAACTTTTCCCTAACTTAAATATTTTTTTAAAATGTTCTTCCTATTTTAATAATATTATTCCTTAATTCCCTTAAATTTTTTAATTTTTATCTTTTATATTAAATAATAATAATTATATATATTTAAATTATTTTACCAATAATAAAAAATATTTAATCTTATATTTAATTTTATTAATAACTTAAATAATATTATTTAAAATATTATAAAACTTATTATTAAAAAATATATTATTAAATAAAAGATAATTAATATAAAACTTTAAATTAAAAACTAAAGTTATATATTTCTTATTATTAGTTTATATTATAATGATTTTATTAGATTTTTAAGACTTATTATTATTTATTTTATAAATCAAAGGTATTAACATTTTATAAACAAAACTTATAGGTAATATTTCAAAGGTTTTATAATTATTTAAGGCTTTTTTAAATCTTTTTAATTAAGATAATTTAAAACTTATTAATAAATTATAATTTATAAGGATAAAAAGATCAATATTAAAATCTTTAATAAAGATTAATTAATTATTAAATATCTTTTAATTTAAATTAAGATATATAAATTAAATAAAAATAATATAAAAAGTAAATTTGGAAAAGATATTATTAAAAATATAATCTTATAAGAATAAAAAAGATAAATAACTAAAAAAGATTAAAATTAATTATTATTAATTAACCTATATAAAAATATATTAATATAGAATAATATATTTATAATAATTAAATTATTTATATTTTAATTAATTATTTTATCCTTAATAATTTAAATATAATATTATTATAATTAAAACTAAAGTTTTTAATAATAAAATAAATTAACTTAGATTTGGTTAACCTAAATCTCTTTGTGTAAGATAACTTAACTTTATCAAATAAATTAAACTATCTCTTTTAAAGAAAATATTTTTTAAATAATAAGGGTTAACTTTAAAAGTATATTATAAAAATAAGAAAAGATATTCCTTAACTATTATTTAATTGGAAAACATACTTATATTTATATAAATATATATATTAGGGAAAGTAATATTTTTAAGCTAAGATTTAAAAAAAAAATATTAAAAAAGTAAATATATTTTTTCCTAATAACTAAAGCCATTATAATAATTATTTAAATATTTTAAATAGTTAAAGTAAGATAATTACCTATTATATAAATATAATATATTATAAATCTTATAATAAAATATTAATAATGTATAATATATGTTATTATTATTAAGGAAATAATATAAAATATTTTAAAAATAATATTTTTTATACTTTTAAGCTAATTAAAGAATAAAAATTTAATAAAAGTAAAGTAAAATAATTAATTGAAAATATAATAATATAAAAGGAAAAAAGAAAAGAAATAATAGCCTTTATTAATATGTTTAAAAAGAAGATAAAATATACTATTTAATTAATAATTTTATAAATTATAAAAAAGTAATTAGAAAAATATAATAAATATTAGCTTATTAATAAAATTAATAATATATTTATATATAATATTATATATATTTATAATATATATTATATATAATATTAATTACTTAATATATAATAAATATATATAATATACTTATATCCATTTTTTTATATATCTTATATTATTATATTTAAAAAATAATAGGAAATTATTATTAATTATATATTGCTATAAGTTCTTCTTAAAGAGCTATATATAATTATTAATAACTTTAAAAATATATTATATATATATTTAAACCTTATATTCTTTAAAGAAACTAATTAAAACAATTTTAATAATATAAGTTTTATCTTAGTATATCCTTTATTAAGTATTAAAATTAACTAAAAAAATAAGTAGTAATTAAAAAGCCTTATTATATCATATAAAACCCTTTAGCTTAAATTATATGTATGTTATTATTTTTAAATATTAGAATTAATATTATATCTTTTTTATATATATATTTATTTATTAATTTTAAACTTATAAAGTAAATTCCCCTTATATTAAATAATAAATTAACCTAATTAAATTATATTATATTTAATTATTATTATTTATATAAATTATTTATAAATATTAAATAAATAGATATATTAATTATATAAGTTTAATTTATTATTACCTTTAATAATTATATAAAAGGTTAATAATAGCCTTTTATATTAAAGGTAAGATTTAAGATGTGTTTAGGAAATATCTTATATAAAGCCTTAAAAAAGCCTTACTTTTTATTTAAATCACTATTTTAATTAATAATTCTATTAATAAGAGGTAATATTTTTAATAAAATATTTTTATTTTTATAAGTAAATCTTTATGTAATATTAATAAAAAAGAATACCTTTTATAAAGTATTATTACCATTATAATTAGCATTATTATAACTAATATTATCATAGCTAATATTATTATAGTTAAGAGTTTATAAATTAAATATAAAAGTATATTTAATATATAAACCTTATTCCTTATTATCGTTATAAGATATTTAAGATTTTTTATTAAATAAATCCAAATTTTTTAAATGGTAATTATTAAATAATTATAAAGACTTAAATAATTTTAAAGACTTAAATAGTTTTAAGGACTTAAATTATTTTAATATATGATTAAACTTATAATTATTAAACTTAATATTATTAAAGTTATTAGTTAAAATCATCTTATTATTATACATAAAATAAATTATAACACTATTATAAATATTTAAACTTAATATTTTAAAATCTTTTTCTTTAATTTTATTATAAAAATATTTCTTTCCTTTCTATTTAATTTATTTATAATTATTAATTGTTTTAGATAATAATTGTGATAAGTTTTTTATTACTATTTATTTATTAACCCTTATTCATTTTTTATTAATAACTTTTAAAATGTTTATAAAATATTTAACATTCTTATTAACTTTATTAGTAAAAATTTAAATAATTAAATTCATGAATAATACCTAGGCAAAATAGGTAAAGAAAAATTTTTAAAGGCTTTAAAGTATATATAAGTAGTATACATTATAATATAACTTAATAATTTCTATATTAAAATCCTTTAATTTTAATAAGAGAATTAACACATAACTAATTAAATAAAATTTATTATCTTTTTTATTAAGCTTTAACAAAAAGATAAGGATATTATTATTAAAAAATTTATAAATATTAAACCAAAAATAAACCTTATTATTAATTAAATTATAAATAACAATATTCTTTTTATCTTTAATAAATTTACACATACCATTAAATTTAAGCCATTATTAAGTTATCTTAAGTATTATATAAGCTTTTTTAAGTATGTTTAAATTTTTAATAATATAATAAAATATTTATTATATATCATATATAGAAGATTTTATAATAAAAGAATAAAAAAGGTGGTAAGATATTATATCTTATTAAGACTTAAGTAAAGTTTTTAGGAAGATTTAATAATTAAAATAAAATATAATAAAATATAATATATTTAAATAAAATTAATATTAGGATTAAAAAAAGATTAAAATTTTAACCTTAAAAATATTTAAGATAATAAAAAAAATATTATTTAATAGAAATAAGATAATTTCTAATAGGTTTAAAGCATAAATAAGATATTTTAAAAGATTTAAAAAGAAATACATACTTTAATTTACTTATATTTAACCCTTTATCATCGATCTAAATATTCTTAGCCATAATATAATAAACATAATATAAAATATTATAATATAATTCACCCCCATTAATTACTTAAAAAAAAGAAGCAAAATTTCTTCTAAATAACTTAAATAATAAACATTAATTAATTACTTTAACCATTTATACATATTACCAATAAGAAATTAAGTAAATTTTAACAAAGGTTATAACTTCATCTTAAATATTTTTAAATACAAAATTAAATATAATATTAAATAAGAAATAATTAAATTAATTATAAAAATAAAGAAGCTATTTATAATAAATAAGATTTTAAATCTAAAATATAATAATATATTATTAAATATTTTATATTAATTTTATATATATTATTTAAAGGATAATATACTTATATACTAAGATATATATAATCTTAAATATAAACTATAAAAATCTTATATATTTTTTATTAAAAACTTAAAACTAATCTTTAAATAATATTTATATAAATATTTATATAAAATTAAAAAGAAATAAATTAAATTAAGAAAAAAACTTTACTTATAATATTAATAATTTTATTTTATTTTATTATATTTATATAATCTTATAAAAAAAAACCCTTATTAAATATTTCATCCCTTAGAAAGCTATTTTTAAATATTTCATTTCCCTTTTTATTTTCCTAATTACTTATTAAATTATATACATCTTTTAAGGTATATATCCTTTTTCCTTATTAAATTCTTTAATTTTAATTATTATTAATATAACATATATAATATTTTAATATATTATAGCTTTAATTATTAACCCTTTATAATTTTTATTTAATATAATATTTTCAAATAATATTAAAAATCTTAATAAGGATTAAAGATTAATAATTACACCACCTTTTCCAAACCTAAATAATAAAGATAAATATAACCTTAATTTTTTAAATATTTACCATTTTAATCTTAAAGAATATAACCTTTTATTAAGATTTAC
Source organism: Hypoxylon sp. CO27-5 (assembly GCA_002120305.1). Taxonomy (NCBI): domain Eukaryota; kingdom Fungi; phylum Ascomycota; class Sordariomycetes; order Xylariales; family Hypoxylaceae; genus Hypoxylon; species Hypoxylon sp. CO27-5. The sequence goes on along the minus strand of KZ112570.1, from coordinate 23,642 downwards.
ATTTATAAATAATAATAATATCCTTTATAACTTAATCTATTATATATATTACATTATAACTAAAAATTACTAAAATAATAATTAAATCAAAATATTATAAAATAATAACCCCCTTTAACTTAAAATATTATAAAATAATAACCCTTTCTAACCTAAATCATTTTAATATAAATCATTTTATATTTAAAAGAATAATTTTCCAAGCATATCTCACATTTAGAAGAATAATTCTTTAAACATATTTCACAATTAAAAGAATAATTTTTTAAACATATTTCATGGTTAATAAAATAATCCCTTAAACATTATAATAACTTAAATATACTTATTCTTATTTAAATTTAAAAACCTAAATAAAAAAATAAATATTATTAACAAACTAAAGGATAATATTATAAAAAGAAATACTTTAATAATATTTTTTTATATATTTAAGCTTTATAAGGATATTTATTATAAATTATTATATTTTATTATCTTATATTTTCTTTTTTTTAATAACATTTACTATTAATAATTTATAAAAAATATAAATATATTATTATTTTAAACTTTAAGAATTAATATTATCCTTATAATTAATTATTAAAGCCATAAGTAAACCTTTCCAAAGATTAATTATATAAGCTTAAAAATAAAGATATATATTATTTAAATAAATTTTAAAATTAAATAAAAATAGCCTATATAATTTCTAATATATATTAGATATGGTTTAATAAAAATTAAATAATAATATATTATAAAAATATTAAACTTAAAATTAATTTAGTAAAAAATATATAAGGATTGTGTAAAAATATTTATAAAATTTTTAATTAAAGTATATTTATTTTATTCTTAAAGCCTAATAGAAATAAAATAATTAAAATATTTATATATATATAAATATTTATATATAAGTAAATATATGGATTTTTATAGGAATTAATATTATTATATTATAATCTTTAATAAAATAAAGTTAATTAAATTCCTTATAAATATCTTTTTACTTAATTTATATAATTTATATTTTATATTATATATATACTTATAATAGAAAGATTAAATAATAAAAAAAGTAATTATATTTTATATTTTAATAATAAGGATAAAATAAATATTAATTTATAAAAATTAAGCAAAATTAAATTTCCTAACTTATATTTAAGTTATAATAACATATTTGAGGTAAATAATAATGGTAATAAAAATAGTAATAAATATTATAAGGATAATAATAATAATACCTTATATCTTTAAAATTAAGATAAGAAAATAAATAATAATTAATATAATAATAACAGCAAAAACTAATTAATAATTAACTATTTTTAAAATTATTATAATATATATTTAGCTTTTAATAATAAAGAGATAAATAATTATTAAAGCAAATTATTTATTAATAAGTTAAAAAAAAGATTATAAAAACTTTTTGGGAATTTTAATAAATTAAACTTTAAAATAGCTAAAGAGTTATATAATTATTTACTAAAGTACTTTTAATACTTAAATAATTTAGGAATTATTTATAAGCTAATAAATATATTATTTATCCATTTTAATGGCTTAATTAAATAGGATATGATAAAATTAGCTATTTTTTTTAGTAATAATAAAAATAGCCGGATAAATTAAGATAGTAAAAATATTTAAATTAATAAAAATAACATAACTATTAAGAATAATTATAATAGCTAAGGTAAGGCTTTTTAAGATAATAAGATTATATTTATAATTATATTTAAAACATCTTAAGATGGTAAGGTTATGTTTATAATTATATTTAATAATTTTAAAAATATTATAAATATCTTATATTTTATTTATTAAACCCTTATTTCTTTATTAATATAAAGTTTTTTTTATAACTTATATATTAGGATTTATAATATTTAACTTATTAAAAAGTAATATTAAATAGGTTATATAATATTAAAAAGTTTGTTAGATTATAAGTAAAATTTAAAAAATAAGGCTTTAGCTTTATACCTAAATAACTTTATAAATCTTAATTATAATATTATATAATTTAAATAAGAAGATAAATAACTTAAATATATATCATTTAACTTAGATTATATTTTAATATAATAATTATAATTAAAATTATTTAAGATTAAAGTTAAAAGGTTTTAAGGAAAGATTATATAATATTTATTTAATATTTTTATAAGACCTAAGATTATTAAAAAAGGTATTATATAAAAGCTTTAAAAACTTTAAAAGCCTTATTATAAAAAGATAATTAGGAGATATATTATATAAGCTTTTTTTAAATATTTTTTTACTTTAATCTTAAATAATTTTAGATATAAATATTATATTATAATATAACTTAAATTAAAATATATATAATTAAATTATTTATTTCCTTATTTAAATTATATAATATTATGACTAATATTTATAAAGTTATTTAAATATAAAGTTAAATAATATTTTAATAATAGGCTACCTTAAAAAATAATAAGTATATAATGTAATAAATGTTTTTAAATATGAAAAGCTTAATTATAATATAAATAATAATTATAATAATAATAATTTAAGATTGTTAAAAGGGAGTAAGTAAGTTTGATTTAACTTTAAAAATAAAAGTAATAATAATAGGTTTATAAATAAGCCTAATTTTAATATGGATAATAAATATTTTTATAAGAGTAAAGGTATTGTTATAAGTAAGGAATAGAAAGAGATTAATATAGCTTTAAAAGAGGATTATAATTTTAATTATAATTTAAATAATAAGGAATTTTATAAATATAAGGATATTACTTTTATTAAAATATAATAAGATATTAATATTATTTATATTATTAATTTTATAATGATTTTATTTACCCATTAATATTTTAAAGATTTGGTATTTTAAATAAGTTATTAAGATATAAAGATATAAGGGAATTTAGGACGAATGAGAAATGAAAATAAATAGCCATATTAAATTAAAAATATATATTTAGGTTAGATAACTTACTTTAATATATATATTTTTTTTAAAATTAGTTTAAAAGGATATTATATTTAAATATTATAATAAGTTTATGATTTTAATAAGTAAATAATAATTAATTTAAAGTTTTATTTAATATAAAATTTTTTAAACTTCTTTTAAATTATTAAGTTATAATAATCTTAAAGTAGGTAATTTAAAATAATTTCTATATTAGGTTTATTATAAGGATTAAAAGCCATTTTATTATAAAGATAATTATATTCGAAATTATTAATTACCCCTTTATTTTATATATTAATTAAATATATTATTATAATCTTATAATAAATACAATTAATAAATAAATTTTTATTAATATTTAAAGATTATTTAATAATATATATTAGCAAATATATCATTTTATATATATTAATAACCTTAAGATTATATAATTATTTATTTATAATTTTAAAAGGAATAAATTAAGGAGATATAATATCTTAAATATTACTTATATGTTTTATTATAAATTTCCTATAATTATTAATTATACTTTTTATTTAATTATATTTAAATATATAATCTTATATAAAGAACAAATTTTTAAAAGAAAGATTTTAATAATTAATACCTATTTTATATAAATGAATTAGCTTATTTTATAAATTATAATAGACTTAAAGATATGCTTTATATTTAATAAGATTATTTTAAAATATAAACTATTTTATAAATTAATAAAAATAATAGAAATTATTAAAATATCTTAGCATAATAATGTAATATATATCCTCTTTATTTAATAAGTTATAAGTAAATAATAAATTATAGATATATTATAATTAGATAATTAATAAAAATTAAGATAATTTAATAATTAGCTAATTAATATTTTCAATTATAATAATAATATATTTCAATTTCTTTAATTAATCTTAAAAATAATTACTTTTTTAATAAAATATTTTTTACTAATAAATAATTATATTATTAAATAGAGAATGTAAATTAAATTTTAATTAATATTAATATATTAAATAATAAAATTGCTAAATTAGAAGTTATAAAAACTAAAGGAATATATCATTTAAAGATTTAATAAATAGAAAAGAAAATTTTTAAGGTTAAGAAATATATTATATTCCTTAATAAAATCCTTAAAGGAAAATTAAAGATTTATTATTAAAGAACTTAATTTAAATTATATTTAATAATATATATAAAATAATATATATAATAATATTAATAATTTATTTAATATTAGAATTATATGATAATTATTTATTAGGATATTATAAAATATTAAAGGATAATATAAAAAAATAATCTTTAATATTAAGAAATTAAAGCTTTTATTAAACCTTAGCTTTATAATAATTCCAAATGATAAGTTATTATAAGGATTAATTAGAATAAGATTAATATTATCTTATAATAAAGTTATCCCTAATTTAATTTTCTATTAATTATAAGACTTAATATAATTAAAAAAGTTAAATTTAAAGGAGATTTCTTAAAATAATATATTTAATATATTTAATAGGTTTAATTAATCTATAAATAAAAGATAATAATTAGTAGTAAAAAAGGCTAAGGTGATATAAGTAAACTTAATAATATTTTTAATATAAAAATTAAACCCTTTTATTTTAGTAAATAACTTTATTTAATACTTTATTAGGTTTATTATAATAAATATAATAACCATTTTTAAAGGATTAATAGGACTATAAGTATTATTTTAATAAGGATATTTTATTTAATTTAAAGGTTAAATATAAAATAATAAAAAAATTATATATATATTTTTTTAAATATATTTATAAGATAATAAAAAGGTAAATTTACTTAATATATATTTAATTATTAATATTAAATTAAAATTATTTTAACCTTATTATTATTATATTTATCTATTAATTTAAATACTTAAGTAGGTATTTTTAGGTTATATATAATTTATAATATATCTAATTATTATTATTTTTTTAATTATTTGTAATATTTATTAAATATTTTATAAATATTATATAAAATATTATATATATAAATAGCCTACCTTTATTTTAATTATTAAAATTAATTATTAATAAAGTAATTATAATATTATGGTTAATAAATATTTAATTAAATTATTTTTATATTTAAAATTTTTGAACCTTTTTTTTTATTTTTTAAAAATCCCCCGAACCCGAGCCTTAGCGAGGAGCAGGGCCGTGATTTTTTAAAAATAAAAAAAAAGGTCCAAAAATTTTATATAATTATAAATAATTTTAATAATATATAGTATATAAGCTAAGAAAATACCCTTATTTAATTAAAATATAATTTAAAAAAAGCTTTAAATTTGTTATTATACCTAAAGGTATTATATAATATATATTATTTTAACTTTAAAACAAAGCTATTATAATAATTATTATAATTTAATTAATATAATTTAATTAATTTAATTTAATTAGTTTAATTTAATTAATCTAATTTAATTAATTAAATTTAATTATTTTATACATATATATATACATATATATATATATGGTAATTAGGCTAAAAGCCTTATATTAACATAAAGCTTTAACTATTATATATATTTTAATTAAATTTTTATATTTAAAAAGAAATATATTAAAATAATTTTTATATTATTAAAATTATTTTAATTAACTTTTCTAAAGAATATAAATATTAATAAAATATATTATATATTATTAAAATTATTTATATTTATTTATAATAATAATAAATTTATATATAATTAATAGTAATTACTTATTACCTTTTAAATCTAATAATATAAAATATTATTAAAATATATTAAATTATTATAAAAATATTATTATAAAAGTAAATTATTATTATTATAATATTAGGGATAAATATAATATTAAATATTATTATAAATTATTAAATATTTTTACTTATTTTTATAAATATTTATTATAATATAAATACCTACTTTAATTATTATTTAAATAATTATATTATAATATATTAATACTCCTTAAATATTATAAATATTAACCCTTAATACTTAAGCCTTTTAAGGTTAATAGTTATAATTTGTTAAATAAAATTAATAAAAATAATTATAATTAAATATAAAAATACTTTAACATTTTACCCTTTATTATTTATATTACCATTAAGCTTATTATTAACCTTTATTACTAACCTTATTAAAGCTAATTTAAGGACTATTCCTAAATCATTAAAAACCTTTAAAATATTCAAACCTTTCTCCTTTACTTATAAAATAATTTAAATCCAAAATAATAAAACTAAGATTATTAAAATAATTCAAAAAAATAAAAATTATAATAATTAATATATAACTTAAAATTTAAATATTAAATACTTATTTTAAGAAAATTCTTTATAATTTAATACCCTACCTTAAATAAAAAATACTCCATTTATATTATTTTCCTTAAAACTTTATAAACAATTACTTATTACTTATTAAATAATATTATTACTATTTAAAATATATTATCATTAATAATTATAATATTTTACTAAATATATATATATTAAATATATAAATATTACCTTTATTAACTTTATCTTTAAATATAAATCCTTTTTTAATAAAAGCTAACCCTTTTAATCTTTAAATAAACTTATTAATAAAAAGATAAAAAGATTAAAAGTCAAATTATTAAGAATATAATAATAAAAAATAAACCTTATCATATAAGATTAGCCACTTATTTTAAATTATTATTTAAAAATATTATTAAGCTTAATTATTACTTATTTAAACATTTATTATCAAAATTATAAAAAATAATATAAATTATATAATATATTAAAAATAATATAATTATTTTATTAACTTATATTTTAAATTAAAGTTAACTTATAAAGCTTTAAAGATTTTATTTAAAAAAATATATAATAATTATTTATTAATTTCCTTTTCTATTTAATATTTCCCTTTATTATTAAAGATATTATTTATATTATTAAATAATCTAATTTTTTAAATTTATAACCTATTTAAATATTATTTATTAATAATAAAAAAAAATAAATTAATTTATTCCTTATTTTATATAAATCTTTAAAATTTAATTTTATTATATATAAAATAATTATCTATTAATTTTTTAATATTAAACTATATTTTATTATTATAATCTTTTTATATATTCTTATTAAATATAAAAAGAAAAAAGTATATTTATTAAATAAGATAAAAGAAAATTAACTTATATAATTTAAATTTATTTTAATATTATAACCTAATATTAAAATATTTATTTAAAAATTACTTATTTAAATAATACTTATTTAAGAACTATTTATTTAAAAATTATTTACTTAAGAATTTCTTATTTAAGAATTATTTACTTAAAAACTACTTATTTAAATAACACTCACTTAAAAATTACTTATTTAAAAACTATTTATTTAAGAATTATTTATTTAAAATTCCTTTATAAAGAAATTTATAAATATTATCATACCTAAATATTAAAATTTAAATAAAATTTAATAATAATTAATAAAATAATAAATAAAAAAGCTTAATAATTTTTATAATAACCATTATATTAATAATTAAAGTAATATTATCATATATAATATTATTTTTTAATTATTTATAAAAATATATTTAATTAATATTATTTTAAATATTAAAAATCTTTAGTTAAAAAAATAAAGCTTAATAAAATTTAAATATTTAATAAAAGATATATATAAGGTATTTAAAATAATATATTTATAACTTTCCTTTTTAATATTAAGAAATAAAGCTTATAAATTTAAATTAATTTTAAATATTATTAAAAGAAATAATTAAAATAATATATATTTATATAAGGCTAAATAAAATATATAATATCTTTTACTAATTAAAAAGATAATTTGATAATATATAATTATAAATTATTTTAATATATATTTAATATTTAATTAATAAAATATTATTACTTATAAAAATTATTAAATAAATATATTTTAATTTAAAGCTATAAAAAATAATATATCTTATAATAATATTTTATTTTAATGCTTAATTCCTTAATTTAATTAGCGGGCTACGCCTTTTAAGCCATAACCATTAATTTATGCCCACTATATTTATAAGGCACTTATGGCTTAATAATCGAATTAAGGTTTAAATTAACCTTATTTAACTTAAAATTACTTAGTTAAAAATATGTGCACTTTTTTTAAAATATTTATTTAAATAGCTTTATAATTTAATAATTACATATTAAATAGCTTTAAAAAAATAATCTCGAAATGAAATATATTAAATGCAAAACTTTTTATCTTTTTTTTATATTTACTAAGCTTAATTTAAGCATATAATAGCCATTAAGGAAAAAAAATTCCTCGGTTATAAACGTTAACTTAAACCTAATAAAATACCTCATTTATATTACCTTATAATTTAACAATTATATATTAAATAGCCTTTAAAAAATATTTCAAAGTAAAAGATTTAACATGCGAAACTTTTTATTTTTTTTATTAATTAATCAAAGATAATTTAAATACGTTATAAGCGTTAAAAAAAAGCATTCGATTATTTTAAAAAATAAACGCTAACTTAAACCTAATAAAATACCTTATTTATATCGCCTTATAATTTAACAACCACATATTAAATAACCTTTAAAAAATATTTTAAAGTAAAATATTTAATATACGAAACTTTTCCTTTTTTTTATTAATTAATTAAAAACGATTCGAGTATATATATTAAGCGTTAAAGCTATTAAAGTTATAGCAGTATTAAAAGCGTTTAATTAACCACATTTACACTAAAAGTCCTAGTAAAAACCTTGCTAAAAAGCCATTAAAAACGATTACGTAATATTAAATTATATTTAAATTAATTATTAGCTTTTTTATCCTTTTAATGCGATTGATTTCTTAATACTTATTTAATTAAATAAACATATATTTAATAAAGTTAATAAAAAAGGCTATAATTAAGGAATGCTAATTTAAGCTAAAATACCTTAAACTATATGTTTAAAAATTTTTATAGGGATTATAATCCCTTCTAATTAGCCTAAAAATTTTATAACAAAACAAGTATAAAGATTTTAAACTTATGGTTTAAGCTTTACTAAAATAAAATAATATTATTAATTTAATAAATAATTAGGTTAATAATATTATTTTCTTAATAATAAATATAATTTTTTATTAATAAATTATTATTTATTAAATAATAATTTTTAAATATAATATCTTTTATTCCTTTATAATATTTCCTATCTTTTTCATAATTAATAATATTATAATCTTATACCTAAAATAATTAAATATTTAAAACATTAAAGGATAAAAATATAAATTAAATAAAATTAAATATTCTTATAAATTTAATTACTTAAATAGCTTATTAAAGATATTATTAATTATAAAAATAAACCTTATAAATATAATATACTTTTTATCTTAGCCTTTATATAAAAGATTTAAATTTAAAATAAAAAAAATTTAAAACTATAATAATATTAATATTTATATTATTAAATAAATAAAATATAAAATAATTATTAATAAATTATTTAAAAATAAAATAAAGTCCTTACCTCCTACCCTTTTTTCTTTTATTTTTCACTTTCTTTTATAAATTTACATATAAATATTTAAATTATATATATATATTTTTAATAAATAAATAAAATTTTAATATAATTATTACAATTATTAACTTTATTTAAGATTTATAATTATTTGATTTATAAAATTAACCTTTTAATTAAATCTTATATTTATAAATATATAATTATTATTTTTAAATATATTAATATTTAAAATTAAAATATTACTTATATAAGCTTATTATTTTATTATATTTTAAAATAAGTTTAATTAATTTTATTTTAATATTATATAAACAAATATTTATCCTTATTATAATTATATTATATTAAATTATATTTTTATATTAATTTTTATTAAATTTATATATATTAATAAATTATCTTAAAGTACCTATATAATAAAATCAAATATCTTATATAGGTATAAATATTAAAAAAATTCTATTTAAAATTAATTTAATTTTTATTAAATAGTTATAAAGTTAAATATTTAGTTTATTTAAATTAACAACTATAATATATTATTAAATATTTTTATCCTTACCCCTTTCTTTTATTCTTATTCTTATTTTTATTTTTCTTAATTAATAATAAACATTTAATTATATCCTCTTTAAGAATTTTAAGCTTATTAAATCATATATTATTAAATTTTCTTTATTATATAAACTTTATTATACCTATCCTAAGAATATATTTAAAAAAATTAAATTAATATAAGACTAATTTAATATAAAAGACTTATCCTTAAAAGTAAAAAATAAATATCTTTAAATAATAAAATAAGCTTATAAATCTAATAAAATTTAATTTAATAGTTTTTAATATTTCTAATAAAAGGTTAAACCTTAATTAAGATTAAATAAAAACTTTTAATTAAGATTTAAATAAAGAGGAATATTTTCTAACCCTTTTTATACCTTTAATTTATAAATCCTTTACTAATAATAATAATAATTAACTAAAAATAATATATAATATTAATTTAATTAATTATATAACCTAAGTTTTAATAAAAGTAAAAAAGATACTTATAAATAAGATTATTACTTTTATAATTAAAAATTTAAATATATAACTATTTTATTTAACTTTAATTATCTTTATTAAATAGTTAATAATATTTATAGTTTAAGCTTAAATAAACCATTTCTTTTAATAATATTAGCTTTTAAAGCTATTATTATTAAAAGCTTTAATTAATATAATATTAATCGCCTATTATAAATTATAAAGGTAAGTTTTTATATTTCCTTTAATATATTATTCCTTTTAATATATTATTTCTCTTAATATATTGCTCCTTTTAATATGTTATTTTTCTTAATATATTACTCTTTTTAATATATTATTCCTTTTAATATTATTTTTCTTAATATTTTTCCTTTTAATATATTTTTCTTTTTAATCTCTTTTTCTTTTAAATATTAATATTATTTTTAATAAACTTAATTACTTATATAATAATAATTAAAATCATTTTATTCTTAAAATATATTTATTTTAGTTATAAGATAAAGTAAAACCTTTTTTAATATTATATTATCTTATTTAATTATTTTAATAATACTTATATTAAATATTATTATAATAATAATAATAATAAATACTTATATTAACTTAATATATATTTATTTATATTAATTAAATATGGTTATTATTTTAATTATATATAATAAATATAAGTAAATATATTAAAATAGTGGGTATATTTATAACTATTCCTATTTATTCTTTAAAATATATTAAGGCTAGATTATTATAACTAGCTTTAAATATCACTTTTAAGGCGATTAGAAATTTAAAGGCTTAATTATTTAATATAATAGATTATATTAAAGAACTTAAATATTAAAGATTAATTATAAGTTCTTAAAGATTAATAATATAATATTTTATTTTAGAAAATTAAAGGAAAAATTCCTTAAAATTACTTTATTAAAATTATTAGGATATATTTATATTATTAAATTTAAAAAGTAATAAATTATTATTATTAATTATATATAAATCCTTAATTATTATAATAAAATATAAATAACTTTAGTAATAATAAATATATTTAATTAAAATATATATCTTTTAAAAGAATTAATTAAGGCAAATTTAATAATATAAAGCTTATATTAGTATATTATTTTCTTATGATAATAAAATTTATTATAATAAAGTTATAAATAAAACCTATAATAAAATAAGGATATTTTCTTTTAATTAATTAATTCTAAAAAGCTATAAGGAAAATAGCCTAGATAGTTATTTAATTAATAAAAAAAAAAAGATAACTTAAAATTATAATTATTTTTATTAAATAATATAAAATATATAAGATATATTATTATAAAAAAGATTAAAAAAAACTTAAAATTAAGAAATTAAATATTATATTTAAATATATATATTCTTATTTTATAATTATAATAATATAGGTAATATTAATTAAGATATAAGTTTAAAAAAATTAATAAAACAAACCTTATAATTTAAATATTAATTTATTTTATTTTTAATTCTTTTCCCTATATAAATATAATTTTATATATTTTTTACTAAAACTTTTACCTAATATATTTATATTATTTATATTTTTAGGTTATATAGCTTAAAAAAGATTTAAAAAATTTAATCTAATAAGTTTAATAATTTTAATAAACCTAATAAACTTAATAAGCCTAATAAACTTAATAACTTTAATAAATATAACTTTAATAACCTTAATAAATTTAACAAACTTAACAAATTTAATAACTTTAAAGTTTAAAAAAGTTTTATAAATAATATTTCTATTAATTTAGTTGGTTTAAATATTTTAAACCTTTTAAAATCCTTAAAATTTTTAGGTATTTTAAATTCTTTAAAATCCCTAATATCTTTAAGCTTTTTTATTTTATATATAACTTAACCTACCATATATATAATTTAATCTTAACCTATTATATATATAATTTAATTTAAACTAATTTTATATTTAAACTAACTTTAATTAATTATATATATAAGTTAATCTTAATTAATTTAATATATTATTAAATTAACCTTAAAACAATATAATTAAGACCTACTTATAAAAGCCATCTATCCCTTCTTAAGAAAATAATATTTAAAATTACTTATTAATTCTTTTTAATCTTTTTAAATATTAAGGTAATAATAATATAAAAATATATTATTACTATTTATAATTATATAAATATTTAAATATAATTTCTTTATAAATATTATATAAATTAAACTAAACTTAATACCTTTTAAATTATATAAGAATAACATTTTCTTTTATAAGTAAAATATTTTTTACTTTTAATAAAATTAAAAGTTATATAAAATATTCTTATATAGCTTATAATATTACCTATTTATTATTAAATAAATAAATTATTATTAATAAATATTAAATTTTATTATTCCTTTTTAAAAACTTGGCTTATATAATAATTTCTTTTCTTTCCTCCTAAAAGAATAAAAATATAAAAAAGACATCATAGAATATTTTTATAAATTATTAAATAAAAAAAGATTAAAATTTATAAAATATTTCTTTATAAATATAACCTATAAATCCTATAAAAATTAATTTATTATAATTAAACTTTTAAATCAAAATAAGGCTTTTTAATAAATACTAAGATATAACTTAATTAAGTTATTATAAAAGAATTATTATAAAATATAAATATAATAGAAAAATATAAATCATATATATTTAAATAAAAGTTTTATTATAATATTATTACTTATATTAAATAAGTTAGATTAAGTAAAGTGATTAAGTAAAATTAAACAAACTTTTTAAACTATTTATTATATAATATAAACTATTTTTTAAAGTCTTTACTAATTTGATTAAATTAATTAAAAGTATAAGATTAGGAATAGGCTTTTATTTAATATCAAATTAACCTTAACAAAGTAATTAACATATTTATATAATTAAATAAAATAGAAATTATAAACTTAAAAGCTAATTTTGCTAAGATATATAAAATCCTAAAAGATTAAAATGATATAATTATTCTAACTTTTCCCTAATTACCTTAACTTTTAGTAAATTAAAAATTAATTTTAAATTAATAAATATATTTATAAGATTCTTATATATATTATAATATTTAATTCTTTATATTATAAATCTTTAAGGATTTATTAATTCTTTAAATTAATTTATAATACAAATTATTTAATATAAAGGTTAAAAATATTCATTAATTTTATATTAATCTTCCCTATAAATCCAACCCTAAAGTTTACCTTATTTATCTTATAAAGATATTAATAGGCCATATTTTTCAGGTTTTAATTTAAAAACTAGGTAATATTGTAATATAAATTTTTCTTTAAAATAAGATTAAATATATTTAAGTTTAATTATATTAATTAAATTAGTAAATATATTAATATATTAATTCCCTTAAAAAATCTTATTAAAAAAGAGAAAATCTTATTTAAATATATATATATTAATACAAATAAATATTAATATTAATATAAATATAATTAAAAATACATTTAAGCTTTATTAAACATAACTTTTTAATTAAATTAAATCTATTATTTTAAATAACATCTTAAGGTTATAATTAAAAAAATTAAATTATACATATATAATATAAGCACCTTTAAAATGGCTTATACTTTATTAAAAATAAAAAGATTTTATAAATAGTTTTATAATAAAATACCTTATTATAACATTATATATTTAACATTAATAAAAAGAAAAATAACTTATCCATTTTTTAAACCTTATAAATCTTAATAATTAAAAACACATAAGAAGTACTTATAATTAATTAGCTTTAATAAATACACAAAATAACCTTTACTATTATTACTAAAGCTACTTAATAATTTAAATATTAATAATTATTTACTATTAAATTAAAATATATTTACTTTAAACATTATTTATATTTATTTCAAACCAAGATTTATATTTATTTTTATTTAATTTTATATCCTTTTAAATAATATTTAACTTATTCATATCTTATTATATTTAATTAAAATCATACCAAAACTAATTAAGCTTTTTATAATATTATTTAACTTTATTATAAAATATTTCATTTAATAATAATCTTAAACCTTTTCCTTTAACCTTATATTGCTTTAAATAATTACTTAAACTAACATAATTATTTTTATATAACTTAAGATTATTATAACTAATAAATTATAATAAATATTATATAAACCATTTATCATATATTTAACATATATTTAATATTAAAAAGCTATTAAAATCATATTTAATTAAAGACTTTTTAAACTTATATATTAATTATATTAATTTAATATTTAACTTATTATAAATATTTACAACATAATTTTAAATATTAATATTACCTATATTTAACTATATATAATAAATATAATTTATTATAATATAATTCCTATCCAATTAAAACTTAATCTAATAATTATTTCACTATTCTATAAATTAAATATACTTTTCCTTAATAATATTATCATATATAATATAAAATATTACTTAATCTATAATTTTATCCTTATTAAAAAGGCCTTATTTAACCAAAATTTTAAAATAACCTTATATTAATTATTAATTTAGATTTAAATTATTATAACCTATATATTTTTAAACAAATTTAAATAATATATAATTTAATATTTTATTATACTTTTTAATAATTATACCTATTATTATTTAATCTTTTTATTCTCTTTACTAATCCCTTATTTATAAAATTTTATAATATAATTACTTTAACATTATTCAATTATTATACCATTTAAATTAACTATAACTACTTCTAACTTATTAAAATTAGCTAAATAAAATTATACCTAAGCTATAAAAAACATCTTAATTTTATAATTTATCTAAATTTAAAATAATTAAAAGCTTAATTTAATAATAATAAAAAAATATTAATTTAATACATTAGTAAATAAAAAATTAAATTAACTAACATTAATTTATAATATCTTATAAAAATATATATTAATATTAATATAAATTTTAAAATTAACAAAATAAAACTTTTAATACCTATTTATAAATTACATAAAGTTTAAATTAAGAATTAAAAAGATTATATCCCATAAGTTTTATTTAAATTATTTCCTTTTTTTATACTATTATATAACTTACAAATACTATTAATAATATTCCTTATAAACTATATTTTTTATAATATTTAGCTTTAAATATCTTTAAACTAATCCATAAATTTAATCTTAACCTAAATTTTTAAAAAGCCTACTACTTTATTATACTACTTAAAGAAATAATATAACTAAATTTAGGTATATATTTTTTTAATTAAATTTACTATCTTTCTTATTATACCATTTTTAAAACAAATTTAAATAATAAAAAAAATACTAACATTAAGCCTTTATATATCATATAATTACTTAAAAATCTTCTTATTATAAATATTTTAATAATATACAAAATATTATATATATTTTATAAACTTAGCTAAATAATTAATTAACTTATAATAACCTATTTACCACTATTATAACCTATATTTAAAAAATTATTATAAGATATTAATTTTAAATTATTCCTTTCTTAAATATATAATAATATTAAAATATAATATCCCTATTTTAAAAAGTTTAAAAATATTAGCTTTAATAATATTAATATTTTACTTTTTCTAATATAACTTTTACTTTATTAAATATTATTAAAATATTTATTAGTTAATATAAAAATTATATTTATTTCCAAACTTTTAAATAATCTTTATTTATAAAATTTAATTATTTAAATATTATTATATAATCTAATTTTTAAAAAGCCTAAAATTAGCTTAGATTAATGGTATATTAATTTAATTAATAATTTATAATTAATAAATAAAATTATTATTAAAAAATAAAAAAAAACTACTTAAAAATTATATAAGAAATAAAAATATAAGCTAATACCTTTAATATTAAACTATATATATTATAATTAAAAGCTTTTATCTTATATAAATAACTAATTTCTATATATTTTAAATTATTTTCAATTTAACCTTTTTTTATATAACTAAAATATCATTATTAAAATTTATAAATATTATAACCAAACCTTATAGCACTAATTACTTACTTTAATACCTTAACACCTTTAACTTTTTTTAATATAAATAATTTATCAAACTATTTAACCTTTTCTTTAAGAAAATTTTTCTAATAAAATCTTAAAACTTTATTTCCCTAAATAAAAGGATATTACTTATTTAGAATAAAGAAAAAAGAAATAACCCTAATTAAATATATAAAATTAATTAAAGCTATATCCTATTTAATAATTTATTAATCTTAATCCTTAACTTAATTAAACTTAATAATATAATTTAAAATTTATAAAATTAAATAAGGATATTTATAATAATTATTAAGGATATATTACCATTATTATTTTATAAATTTATCTATTTATTTAAATATATACTTTAAAAAATTAAAAGCTTTTTTAAATTAAATTAAAAATCTCTTCATATATTTCCTAACTATAATAAAATAATTATAATTATTCCTAAACTTTACTTAAAATTTAAATAAATTAAGTTTTTTTTTTTAAAGATTTAATTAACTACTTACTTTTTAAAAACTTAAGTAAAATAACTATTCCTAATTTTTTAAAATATTTTATTTAAAATTTTTAAAAGAAACCTTAAGCTAAAGAAAAAATATATAGAATATTATTTTTATTTATTACTAAAAGATAAATATATCTTTTTTATTAAGGAAATCATTAATTAAGGCTACTTTTCCTTAATAAAATATCTTAAAATTAATATTAAAAGCAAAAAAGTTTTAAAATATACTTATTATAATAAAAAGTTTATTACCTAATAAATTATTTAAACATTCCCATTTAAAAGATTTTAATATTTAAATAAAAAATTTAAACTTATAATAGAAAAGATAAATTCATATATAATTAAAAAAATTATTTAATATTATTAAAAAGATATTTATTTTAACATATATTAAAACCTTTTAAATTAAAGTAAGGGGGATAATATTATTAACATATATTATAATTTCCTTAATTATAATTAAGGTAAAATCTATTACTATAATTAAAAAAGATAAATAAACTTAATATAATAACTTACTTTTCTTATAAATTTATTATAAAGATTTATTATATAATCTAATTAATTTATATTATACTTTAATAACTATCCTAATAATAACAATTATATATATTAACTTTTTTAACTTAATAATATTTTAAAATAGATTTTATTATATATATATTTATTAATTCTAATAGCTTTTTTTTAATTTTAATATTTAATCTTTTTAAATAATAAGCTATATAATAAAAATTTTATTAAAACTATTCTAATATAATATATAACCTTTTTATTAACTAACTTAATTTAAATTAATAAGATTTAATCCTTTAAATATACTTTTTAATATTAATTAGCTTTTTATATAAGGTATTATTAAATTTAATTAAATTTACCAATTATTTACTTTTATATTAATTACATATATTCTTTATTAAAATATAAATAATTAATAATATTAGCTTTATAAAATATTATATGATAAAGTAAAGATAACAAATTAATTAATAATTATATTTAATAAAATTATTAAGGATATATTTAATGATATTTATCTATTATTATATATATAATATTAATTTTAAAAAAGAATAAAAGAAATTAAAATTTTATCTTATAAGATTTAATACTTATTTTATTAATTTTTAATTAATATAAGATTAATTTTAAAACTTTTAATATAAAACTATCTTTTTTATTATTATTTAATTTAAATTTTTAACTAATATTATTTAAATTAAATTTATTTTTACTTTTTATTATTTACTTTTTTAATTACTTAAAAATAAGTTATTATAATATATATAAAGAAGATAATAAATAAATATTACCTAATATATATAAAGTTAAAAATAATCTATTTTATAAAAAAATCATTTAATTTAATAATAAAATAAATTATATTATTTACTCTTTTTATTATTTACTTTTCTATATAATTATTATAAATAAATAAAAGAAAAAATATAATAATATAAATAATTTATAATATTTTTAAAAACCTTTAACCTATCCTTAAAAACCCTTATAACCTTCTTTTAAGCCTTTTCCTATTATATATTATAATATAAATACCATTTATTATATAGGCTAAAATAAATTTTAATATATATAACCTTTTATTAACTTTATTAAAAATAATAAAATTAAATATATATTATTATTTATACCTAATAATATTTTATTAACTAATATTAATATTATTATTAATAATATACTATTTAATTATAAAAAGGTAAAAAGGATAAATGTTAAATAATAAATAATAAAATCTTTATATTATATATAAGATAATATACTAATTAAGCTATAAATTAATATATATTTTTATTAATATTATATTAATAAAGAAAGTATTAAGGTTATATTAATATTAATAATTAAACTTATATAATATAAATTTAATTAAGGCTTAATTTAAGAATTAATTTAATAGTTATATTTTAAGGGTTATTAATATTCTTATCCCTTATATGGTAAAAAATACCTTTTGCTTTTTATAAGATTAGCTTATTTAGAATATTATTTTAAAATATAAATCTAATAAGTTAATATTTTATATTAAAGCTAGTTTTAATATGGAATTTATTTTTTACTTAAAGATAATTTAAATATTTAAAATTAATATAATATAGCTTAAGAATTATAATAATATAATAATAAAATCTTTATTTAATAAGGATATAATGTTTTAAAAACTTATTAAAAATATTATTAAAAAAAGGATTTATAATATTTATATTATTATATATTAAAAGTAAATTTTACCTTTAATTAAATAACTTAAGGCTAAATTTATCCTTATTTTAATTATATTAGTAAAATTATAAGATAAGAAAGGTAATAATAATTCCTTATTTATTAATAAGAATAAGTGATAATATTTAAAAAGGATTTATTATAAATATAGTTTTTAGTTATTTTATTTTATTATATTAGATAAGAATTAGGCTAAGGAAGAAAATAATCTATTTATAAATAATAATAAGAGAAAGCAATTAATATAGATTTAAGCTAGGAAAGTGTTTTATTACTCTCCTCTATTTATTCTAAATATATTAATATATAAGTAAGTAAAGGAATTAAATAATAATTTATTTATTAATAATAATAAGTAAAAGTATATAATATAATGCTAATTTAAAGTAATATTTATTATATTTTCTTTTAATTTAGCTATATTAGTAAAGGAATAAATTATAAAAGTAAATAATAACTTAAATTATATATTATAAGATTATATTTAAATATATAATAGAATAGTAAGCTTTATTTAAAATTATATTATTAATTTAATTATTAATATTTAATAAAAGAAAGTAAATCTTAAAGTATATATTTTATTAAAGAAGATTATTAACCTTAATTTAAATTTAGATAAGTTTTTAAATATTTAAATTATTATTAAAATAAAAAAATAAAATTCCTTATTTTATAAGCTTAAATAATTGATAAATAATAATTTTATAATATTAATATAGGAAAAGGATTAAGATATAATTATTAAAAAAAATTAATTTTAATTTATAATTTAAGGCTAATAATATAGAAAAAGAATTTTCCTATATCTTTTAATAGTTAAAATAAAATTAAAAAAAGTTGAAAAGAATATGTAAGGAAAGTTATTTATTATCTTATTTAGAATTAAGGAGGAAAATATGTTAATGTTTAATATTATAAATATATTTTATATAAAATAAAATAATATCTTTTTATAAATATGTAATTTTTTTAATATATAAGGATGTTATATAAGTAAATTTTTTTTATATATTAATATTAATGATTTTCTAATATTTATTTTAATATTTAATAATAATATTATTTTAATAGTATTAGATAATTTATTTTTTATATTATTTTTTATTAAATATTTATTATTGCTTAATATATTTAAGAAATAAAAAGTTAATTAATTATTTATTAAGTTAATAAATAGGAATAGGCTTATAATTTATTAAAAAGCCTAAGGTTTATAAATGGCTAATATAATTATTAATAAGAAATCTTATATTAATTTATAAGAAGATTAAAGGGTTAGAATATTTTAAATTTTTAAGAAAATATTAAATTATATATATAATATTTGCTAATAATTATTATATTAATATCCTTATTATATATTCTTTTTTATTTTTTTAAATATATATAATTTGGTAAGGGTTTTATTAAGAATTAAATTAAAAATAATATTATTTTTACTTAATAATATTTTATTATTATGGTATTAAATATGAGCTTATTTAAAGGAGTTTATAAGAATAATTAGAATATTATTATATATATTTTTGGGTTAAAATTTTAGAATATATTTAATATTTTTTCTTTATAATTTTAAAGTAATAAAGTAAGGATAATTTTAATTAGGTTAAAAATAAAATAATTAGTAATAACTTTTATTTAGGTAATAATTTTAAGGATATTTATAATAATAGTTAAAAAGATAATATAATTTAATAAAAACTTATATATTAATATAAGTAAATATATTTTAATTATAAATAATTATTTAAAATAAATATTAATCATATTTTAACCTAGATATATTAATATTTATATCCTTATTTAAGGAGCTTTTTATCTTTTTTTATTTATATTTTATTATTATTTTAAAATCTTTTAATATATAAAAATATTATTATTAAAATATCTATTTTAATAATTTTAAAATTGTATAGTTAAATATAAGCTTTTTAAAATTTATTTATAACTAAAGAAATTTACTATTAATAAGGCTATTTTTAATACTTAAGTATTTGTGATAATAAAGGAAATAGTTAAAATTATTAATCCTAAAATAATTAAAAAGAGATGTTATTATATATATTAGTAATATAATTATTTTATTTATTTTTAAAAGAAAAGGGGAAAAAATATTGCATCATATTAGAAATAAATATTTAAGGAAATTTATTTTAATATTTATATGATATACTTAACGTTTTTTATTATTTTTAAGATTAATAAAAAATGATATAATTAATAATAGAATAACTTTTAATAATTATTAATTATATCTTTTTATCTTTATTTAAATAATAACTTTAAGGCTATTAATTAATTATAATAATTTTAATAATAAATATTAAATATATAATAAAAAAAGTTATTAAAATCTTTTTTTATTTTTAATTAAAAAGTATCTATTTTTTTTATATAATAGAATATTAGTAATTATAAGTTATTAATATTTAATATAAATTATATAATAAAAAACTTTATGAAGTAATTATTAAATATAAGATTAAAAATAATATTCTCTTATTATAAGTAATTATTATTTAAACTTATAAATATAAAAATATTATTAATAAGTTAATTTATTATACCTACTATATTACCTAATATATATTTGATTTTTATAAGTAAATAAAGTAATATTAAGCTTTTATAATTAATTATTAAGTTATTTTAATTATTAATAAAATTTATTATAATAATTGGTATATAGTATTTATTAAATGCCTTAATATTATATTTAAAAGCTTTATTAAGTTTAAGAACTTTTAACCTTATAAAAGATTTATAAAGGTAATATTTAAAGAATTTATTTTTATTATATTTTAAAAATAAATTAGGCTTAGAGAAATTAAGCTTAAGATAATAGGCTATAATAATCTTTAAAATATCTTTACTTAAAAATTTAAAATCTTTTTTATTTATAAAGGTATTAAATTTATTCTTTAATTATTTTTTAATAAATAATTTCTTACTATATATTATAAATATTAAATCTTTTAATATAAAAAGATTAATTAATTAAATTTAAGTTATAAATATAATTACTTAATTTAGAATTTAAATTATAAAAAGGTTATTAAGATTTATAATAAAAATATCTATTATATTAAAATAGCTTTAATATTCTTATAATTTAATATTAATCTTTCCTAATATTTTAGATTTTTTTAATATTTTAAATTTATAAAGACTTATTTTATTAAATAAAACTAAGTTTAATTTAATTAAAATTTTTAAAGATTTTAAAAATACCTTAAGATTTAATTAATTTAAATTAAAAAATTAAAGTTATATAATAATAAAATTAAAAAGAAAATTATAAGGAATAAATTTTTTAATAATTAAATTGGAATAATTAAAAGATAATATAGGATAATTACTTATAAGAAAAAATAATAATATAAAATCAATTATTATAAAATTAACCTTAAAATAGGAAATATTTTTTTAAAAAGTTAATATAATAAATATTATTAAAAAAATATTATTTTTAAAAGGGCTTATTTAAAAAATAATTAATTTATAAAATATTAATAAAGGTAAATATATTTAATAAAAAGCTTATATTAAAAAAAAGATTAATTTAGGAATATTTATTATTAAACTTAAATCTTAATATTATTAATATATTTATTCCCCATTATTTTATTAATATAATAATTAAATATATATATTTAATATTAAATAAACTTTAAAGAACTATTATTTTTTACTAAACTTAATATTATTATATTAAGAATATGCCTTTTTTATATGCTATAGATTATTATTTATTATTATTTTAAATTATTAATCCTAATCTTATTTAAAAGTTAGCTTTAAGAATAAGGATTTATATGTTAATTATTACTTATTATATTTTAATCTATTATTATAAAAATAAAAAAAAGTAAATGAATTAATTAATAAATAAAATAAATAATATTAAAGATATAAAATATTTTTATAATTTTAAAAGCTAAAATCTATAATAATAATAAATTAATTATTTAAGTAATAGGATAAAATAATTATAATATTTTCTTTTTTTATTAAGATTTTTAAGAAATAAATAAGTAGGAATTTAATAACCTTATTAAAATAGTTATATTTTATAGTAAAATTAAATATTAGCTTAATCTTAATTAATATAAAATAATAAGAATAAAATAATATAAGGAAAAAATCTTAAAAATACCTTAATATAAAAGAAATTTAAAAAATAAATATATATATATATAAAATTTAAATATTATTTTATTTTAGTAATAATATATATTTTCTATAATTATTAAAAGTAAAATATAACTTTAATTAATTATAACTTTATAAAATTAATATATAATTTTTTAAAAAATATAATATTTAATA